>CAMTDV010000024.1:50407628-50430128 GCA_947069175.1 Scalesia atractyloides
CCCAAAACCCCCCCCCCCCCCAACCCCCCCTTAACCCCCCCCCACCCCCCCCCCCAAAACCCCCCAAACCCCCCCCCCCTTCCCCCCAACCAAAACCCCACCCCCCACCCCCCCCCAAACCCCCCCCCCCCAAACCCCCCCCCCCCCCGCCCCCCCCCCCCCCCCAAAAACCCCCCCCCCCACCCCCCCCCCACCCCCCCCCCCCCCCACCCCCCCCCCCCACCCCCCCCCCTCCCCCCTCCCCCCCCACCCCCCCCCCCCCCCCCCCCCCGCCCCCCCCCCCCCCCCCCAAACCCCCCCCCCCCCCCCCGCCCCCCCCCCCCCCCCCCCCCACCCCCCTCCCCCCCCCCCAAACCCCACCCCCCCCCCCCCCCCCCCCCCCCCCCCCCCCCCCCCCCCCCCCCCCCGAGAAGAGAAGGCAGCCTGCAAAGAACGTAGGAAGAATCTTTCGTCCTCAGACTCGGTATACCAACTAAGAGTTGAGCAATCGCCTATACCTTCTTATACTTTGTTTTATCACAAGATAAATGAGAAATCAATTGAATCTTTAACAATGAACGGCATAGAGGGAATAACAAAAGTTAGCTTGAGACGTGAAATTGAACAGCAGCTAAAGAGAGCTCCGCGTACCATCTAATGGCGCTGCTGGATGCCCATCACTCATGAAGGTAGCTAAACAGAGGTTTTTTAAGGCCAACAGTGGTCATAGAATTAGTTTTCTTTTGTGTTCATTTTAATTAGTTAACATCCTTAAAGGCAAGGTTGCATCTTTCACCTCTGTTGTTAGCCAGTCTTGTCTTCCACAGGCTAAAGGTTCAAACCGATTGATGAAGTCCCTGATTGAGAACACCATTGCTAACTTATGTATAATATGTCATACCTTCTTTCGAATCAATACCATTCCATGAGTGTCCTGTGGGTCTGATCAAGGCTAGTAGCTACGCCCAGCACTTTTGATAACCGGTTAGATATCCTAGCACTTTAGAGTTTGAGAAGGGTAAAGAAAATCGTCCTTTCTTTTGAGATCTGGGACTCCTGAGGGAGGGTAATTTGATGCTATCGAACGTTGTGGGTAACAAGGCGAATGAGTCAGTATCTAGTAACGGCTAGGATGCCAAGCGATGCAATGTAAAGAAGAAGAAGGTTTGGATGACCTCTGGGGGAATAGCACGCCCACAGAACGATATCGTGGAAATGCTGCACGGACCCGTATATATAGGAACAGAAACAAAATGACTTTTGGAGTTTGACGGTCCGTCCTCAAACCCACATGTTGCCGATCCGACGTGGTAAAAGCAGATCGTGATTGATCGCTCTTAGAACACGCCGATACGGCACGCTCTCCCGGGTTCCAAGTTCTCTAATTTGAGTGACGTACGATTCATACGTACGCATACTCAAAAGATGCCCTTGTGGAGAATGCAGGGAGCCCCGGATGTCCCGGTACTCGTTGAGTATGGCCTGGGGATGAAATCCATCATCCACCAAGACAGCTTCTACGTTTCGTTCCACTGTCACTTGAGCGTTGATAGTGGAGAGCATACGTCTAAGGTCATCGTTCCCTCCCCAATTGTTGATCAAGTACCTCTAATAGAGGATCCTACTTCTCTCTTCATCAGAGAGTAGAGGTTGGGGTAATTGTGGGATCACGACGGGACAGGGTCAGGTACGGGCGGCGTCTCCGGTGTTGAGGAAGAGGCTGCCCCGGTGGACTAAGTGGGGGGAGGGGTTCCCCGCGTCACACCAGGCTATGACAGGATGTGAAATGCCCCGCTACTATCAACAAAAAGATCCATAGGAAAAGGGACCCATAGTAAACTTGGAAATACGACCGCCACTTGAATAAAGAAAGAGCGCACGAAAAAAGTAAGGAAAGAATTATACACCTAAGATCACGGTGTAATCCCATGAAAAACGAATATATCTTGAAGCCCCATGGAAAGTACGAAGCGGAAAATACCAAAAAGACGGACCCTACAGCAAACAAGATGTAACTATTCAGATTTTTTTCGAGAATAAATCATTCTCTTAACAGATCTCGTCTTGTTCCTCAATCTTCGAAGAATGCAGCGTTGTATTATTGTAAGTTCCCTGTTCCAAACATTTCCTTCAAGTAGACGATAAGTTTTAAATCTTAATGCAGGCATTCCTCCCTCACATGCATTAGGTGCCTAGCCTTGCTAGCTACTTCTCTAAGACCGGGGATTTGTCCAATCTTTGATTGCCTAAGATAAGAAGTCATTTCCATGGTGATTTTAGCCCTTTCCCGAGGCCATTCTGAACGTTTAGTTTTATAGAAATACCGTAATTTCATTTTCTTGGCAGACTAGACTTATTTCAGACCTTTTGAGGTGCCTCTTTCGCTTGCTTTCTAGCTTTACCGAATGAAGTTAGTCACCTTCCTCTTCTGTTTCCGCTTTCAGACAAGTAGCTAAGTCGTCTTAATCCAGCGATGAAAACTCCTGCGCTAGGAGAAGGGCTCAATCCCGTCGCTTCGTCGCTCAGTCCGTTGCTTCTTCCCTCCTCTTCTCCCTTTCTGGCTCTTTATACCAATGTGATTTAATTTCAAGTGCATATTTGAATTACGTCTTCCCTGATTCTGGTTTAGATCCAGAGAGAGACCGGTTCCGGTATCAGTAGCTCAAACTAGCTGCTGAGGTTCTTTATTTGGTTGGAGAGTAGGAGCTGGTGCATCAGTTCACTTTTTGCTTGAGAGTTGGCTCGCTAAAAAATTGAGTTAGTAATATTCAACTAGAGGTTGACCAAAGCTTGAAAGTTTCTCACTCTATCAAAATAGAGGGCATCAGTCTTACGAATATAGATCCGTGGCATTAGAGAGTAACCGCCTGTCTACGGGACATGGGCTAGGCCGCTGGTTACGCCTGAAGGCAAGAAGCAACTGCAAGTGATAAGGATAGTGTATTAGACTTTATTGGTATCGTGATACTATACTTAGCAGAATGAAATGCTTTAGCTCTGAGTTCTGTTAGATAGAGATCCCCGGCACACTTGCTAAAGGCTTCATCCCACTTCATCCTACCAACTATACAAGATATAAAGCCGTTCTAAACAATTCAAGACAACAAGAAAGCAAAAAAACGATAGCGATCGGTTTGAGAGCGTCACGGGGGGAAAAAAGTAACCTATGACACCGGGGAGTTGCGCTTTTTCTCCCACCTCAGCTTCGCGGGTGGGAGGAGGTCGAGAGCTGAGTCCGCACACTCTATGCTTTTCCCCTGCTTTCCCTCTAGTAAAAGATTAGCTCGTACCCCCTGTGTCTAGGGATTCCTGGGCATGAGTTAAGCATATAGTTGATTGCTCTTTCTTTCGATTGAGCGTCGGTACTTTTGTTTTGGAGTCTCTCTCTGTAGGCGTGCAAAACAACAAACCACTGCTCTTCGGGGCGGTGAGGTGGACAATCCCTTACTCCAGCTTCATAGGAGCATCTTTGCATGAATCAATACTAACTCCTCAGTCAGCTGACCTTCGATTTCGGAGATTAGAGCAGAAAAACTCCGTAACGACGAAGAAAGGTTTCGCCGAAGCAAGTGCCTTAGTTCTTTTTCATATTTTTTGCATTATTATATAATAATAATAAGCACACTTGCCTACTCCCGTTGGTCGAGCTCAATCCTGACTTTAGCAAGTCAGCTCTACGCCCCTGACTTTAGCAAAAGTCAGTCCTAAAGCCCTTCTGTTGTCACAAGTCTTGTTTACTCAGCCGGGGGTTTCCCCTTCGTATAACGAAGCACGAACTCAAACAATCATCGTTTGAGTGGTCGCGCTTGCAGTTGAGAGAAGTTGACTTGGCCTTCTGTGTGAAAGAAAAACCTTCGGACAAATTTAGAAAGTAAGTCACTAAGCTGCTTGGAGTTCTCTCCTAATCTTTTAGTTCTAAGTGTACGAAAAGCCATAGTAGTATGCTGAAAAGATTAAGTAATAAATTCTCTAACTGTTAAAAGAGCCTCCGGAAAGAATTCAAAGCCCTCTCCTATTCTATATAAAGGTCCATCATAGGGCCCAGAAACATAGCCTATATATAAGTCCATTTTACTAGGGTGACAAAGAGTGGGCCCAACATAGAACCCTAAGCAATCTAACAAGCACACGCAGTCACATAAGACAGGGCTGATCTATGGGAAATTTCTAAGCTATCTAGTGTGGTAGGACTTTCTTTATGGTTCATGTAGGCTTGGTCATTCGGGCCCTCTTGGGGCACCCTGTGGGCCAATGCGTAGTTGCTTGGGCTTTCTTAACGTGGCTCATTTGATGACTCCGTACATGGATGTCACGACTCTATTGGCATCGAATATCGAATCTTTTCTACGTAAGCTGGTTGTACAAAGTTTGCTACAATGTGATTCGGGTATATTTGTGTGCTCCGCAAGGTAGCCAGCCAGGTTTTCATTAAACAGGCATGATAGCCTTAGCCTTAAAAGTGGATAAATCTACTTAAGCCTCTTTCCTGATTAGCGAATAGTGTCTCACTTTCTTTCTAAGTTGGCATCAGTCTCAGACAAGAAAGAAGAAAAAAGAGAATCCGATTTCCGACATGAAAGATAAAGCATCGAAGCAAATAGCGTAGAAAAAGGATACCTATCGAAGCTCCCTTCTAGGGGAATGTTTTTCTCTTATGCCTCATGGCGACTCGGAACAAGGAGAGTTCCCTGTTTCGGCCGTGGATCACTGAACTATGCGCTTGCCTTTACTACCTACCCTTACCTGTCTGCCTTGAACTCAAGCACCTACGCTTCTGGAAGGCAGCCTCATTTGAATACACTTGTTTTTCCGCTTTCTTTTACTTTGACGAAAGAAAGCCCCTTACTCAGGGAGTTCCTGTACGATACGAAAAGACGACTGGTTCACCTAGAACAGGAGTGGGTCGCCAAAAGGAGTATAAAAAGTCAGTGAAAAGTATGTTGAATACCAGATGGCCTAAGGCCATAACAATTCTATGTTAGAGCACGGCTAAAGACGTACCGAACATAAAAACGAATTGTAAAAATGTTAATTTTAACAGGTCTCACAATGAATAATGCCCCCAAGGGGACTACAAGTAACAAAGCAAGGGAAAGGGAACAAGCTGCGGAAGAACACAGTAATACCCTCAGGACCTCTAGAAAGAAAAGTTCAGCTTTGACTTGAGGAATAAGTGGAAGTACTTGTACATTAACATGTTTTGTACCCTAGATCCTTTGACAGAAAAACCATAGAATTGCTTATGAATATCGATAGAGCCTCTGAAAGCGTCCTTCCTTCTCCACTGATTCTACAATGATTATTAAGTAATCGGAAAGTTTCTGCTAGAATGTACAGGGTTTTACTTAAAAAGTACCTTACTTCTTCTGATTCCTATCGAAGTGGTCTAGTCTTGGTCATCTTTCCTTCTAATCAGACCAATTAAGACCAATATCATCCTTCAAATCACACTCTAACTAAGTTAAGTTTATAAAAGGAAAATAATAGAAGAAATGCTCCTTTATAACATTATATCTTTAGAATACTTTTCTAGTTGCTACTCCTTGAGGGCTTAGTCTTCCCTCTCTTCTCAGTACAGGTAGAAAATAGCAGGTCAATCTTGGTCGATTGCCCGAAGAGCTAACTTACTTTCCAATCGGCTGGTGAAAATAGATTCAACTCAGCTCATTAATAAAAAATAGATAACACCAATGAACTCTGCGAACTGGATTCGAACCAGTAGCACTCACTTTGATAGTTACTCTGTCCATCTTCTTTCCTAATAACACCTGGGTTAATTAGGCTGAGGATTCTAATCAGTTCCAGCCCTAAACGGGAATTAGGGTTCGAACCTATGACTTGGATTAGTCAGAATGGTAGACTGAAAAAGAAATTCTTTCCATTCTAAGATTAAGATTTCAACTTAACTGCTTTTCTGTGACCAGTCCTTCATGCACACTTACAATATATTTCCTACTACATCGAACTGAAAATGATTCCATTACTTGGTTAAGATCGAAAATCCCTCACAAAGAATAGAAAAAGTCGTAATCTTCTTCTTCTATTACCAAAACCTACTTGTGAAACAATTCAATTACCAGTTAAACTGATAAGATCACTATATTGCACTTCTACCAAAGCAGAATCACGTGTGTACTTTGCTTTGGTGCTCAGCAATATCTTCCAGCAGAGCCCAAAATCGGCACGAATATGTTATTTTTTTTCTTTGCTTTAGCTGAATACTTTAAGTAGAAAAACTCGCTGAAGCTGGTGAGACGTTCGGTCTATTCACACAGGCACACAGCCAGAGCAGGGATTTCTTTCTTGCAGAGAAAGATCCTGAGGGGCAGCCAGTTTCTTTCACTAAATAGGAATGAAAGTATTCAACTGCCGGAAAGTGGGGTGGCCAGCTAGTCGGAATTAGACTTTCCATTCAATTTGTGACACATGGCGAGATTCCTCTACCACCACTCTGTATAAATAGAGGCTTGATTTGATAAGCTTTTGTGCTCTTACAAAAACAAAAAAAAACATAAGTTTTCTACCTGTTTCTATCGAAAAGCTATGACCCTCCCTCTTACAATCCAAAATTACGATTCCGGTCGACTTTTTGAAATTGACAATCAACTTTTTCTTATTGACCTTGAAATACAAGGGTTAGAATCTGCCCTTAAAACTACTCAATTTTATTTAGAAAAAACTACTCAACTTTTGTTAGATTATTGCCAGAGGGGTCTTTCTTTCAACCTTGTTCAAGAAAAAATTGAAAAAGACAGAAAAAAAATCCAGCAACTTGAAGAGGAACTCTCCGGCTTCCGGAAGGAACAGCGGAAACTACAGCAGGAGCAGCGGGAACTTATCGTGAGGATAACCTGCCAAGAAAATCGGCGACTCTGACTCTTTTAGTTTTTTATTTGAAAAAGTTAGGGTTTAAATTTAATAAGTGTCTGTAGACACAAAGTAGTTTGTTTTAATGTATGGTGTTCTTTGTCTTTTGTTAGTGGGGATCTACTCCGATGCTTACTGGAGATAGACTCCTATGCTAAGTTAAGTGTCTTTGTTTGGTTTTATTTGTTCTGTTGTGTTTAGTTGTTTGGCTGCTCTATGTGTGTGTAAGCTTCCTATTGGATGTACCCCCATGTAACAAAATGCTTGTAGTGCTGGAATGAAAAAAATCTGCTTTGTTCTAGTTCATTCTCTTTCCCTGTTTTGTGCAGAAAAATATCTTATTTTAATTCTTTTTTCAATCTCCTTTATTTTCTTATTCATTTTTCACACATACAAGTAAAACTACAGCCAACAGGGTGGAAGTTGTGTGTTTACGGTAACTCTCCTCTAATAGCATAGCAGATAGCTTCCATGCCCACCTGTCAAGAGTATTCTCGCCGAACTCCGCTCTTCAAGCTCAGCTTCGGCAACAGCAACTCGAGAAAGCCATTCCATTTGTGAGGAACCGGCCACTTCTTTATATACGTTGTCGTTTGACAATCTGTCTGTGCCACGGAATCTGAGAAGGGGGACAGCAACGTAAAAGACTGAGGGAAATGAGTTCCGATCCCAGTATCGTCTGGTCCTTAGTCTTAGATAAATTGTTGGCGTCAAGAGCAAATAGAATCGAAATAAAAGATTTTCCTCGATGAGTTGAAGGTTTGTGACTCCTTTCTTTAGTAGTGAGTCTAACTTTACAGATATCATTTATTTTTACCGCCCTGACTTGACTGGTGGGGTATCAACGCTAACTCACTAAACGGACAATCGACCAACGGGAGAGACCCGATTCAGCCCAATAGTGGCAGGTAATTATGGGTTCTGCGATTCCCGAAAAACGAGGAAACATTACATCAATGAAGGAATGCAAGTGTAGTTTTCACCAGATCGTCTGTCCCTTGATTTGAAACCTACGTAAAATAAAAAGAAAGACTGTCTGGCTGTAGCCATGCCAAATGGATAAGGTCACCGGATTGAATTAGTCTTTTGGACTAGAACTTGGGAATCCTTCTCGCCGCTTTGAGCCGAAGCAGCGGAATTGCCGACATTACTATAGAATGAAATTTGTGCAGCGATTTAGCCCGTGGCTATCTTTACTATTGATTGATCCTTGCTTCTTACTTAGTGCTTGCGTAAGAACCTACCTCAGTGCTCAGTGATTACATCAGCTAAAGCGTCAGCCCATAGCAAACTGCTAAAGCTAAAGGGGAATACTTTTGAACTCGAGCGTCACGAAAGCTTTTCCATAGCAAGCTGGTATGGAGCAAAGCGAGAGGAAATTCACATTGCTTGGGAATAGGGATAGGAGGATGCTGGGAGATCCCAAACCAGATGCTTTGAATAGCAATCTTTCGTACCCCATTCAATAAACTTGATGGGAAAGCTTAATAGAGTGACCAAGCGTCGACCTTAAATGAAAAGAGTGTCCAACCAATCACGACAAGCTGCCCTGCACTAAGCAAGTTGTAGTCCAGCTTTTTTTCTCCTTCGATTGAGTTGGATTGGAAGAGTCAGCCTGCCTTTTTCACGTGTGCGCATTATTTAAGATTAGTCTTTCTTTTCTGGAGTAAGAAATCCAATTTGAGCGTCGCGTCGCTTACTTAGCTTGGGTTAACTTTAGAGCTCTGCTTACTTATATGATGCATGGGAAGAAAGAGATTGGTTGGTGTTGGCTTATGCCCCTATTGAGTAAGATTGCTCGCTAGTTGCCATCAGTTCAATCACTGAAATCAGTGAAATCTAGAAATCAGTCTCATTTCACCATTAGGGAGAATCCACTTTATCCATTTCAATCTCTGTCATCGAAGGAAAAAGGGCTAGCATCATTTCTCCATTGGGGAGATACCACTTTTGAAATGAAAGATCAACTCTTCGAAGGGAAAAGCTCAAGTATCGAAGTCAGCTAGCCTTCGTTCAATCAAGGCAAGTTCAATGGGATCTCCCTTGTCTCTCAGTCTCAGTTGCAATACTTTACATGAAAGGCAGTGAAATACCATTAAATAGAAAAAGGATTGAATATCTCACTTCAATACCGATCTATCAACTGTATACCTTCCATATCGAACTTCTCCGAGCGGTTCTAATGCCATACCGATTGAATTCCTATCCAGTAGTAAACTTCGACAGCAAGGACCGTTTCACTTGTCTAGATGGCCAGATCTAAACTTGTACTTATATGCAATACCGAAATAAGTCGGGTAGTGCCCGCGATGGACTTGCCTTTCCGGCTAAGTGCTTGACTTCAAAGACAGCTAGCTAGTTTCGTTCAATAAAGAGGATTTGTACCAAAAGAACAGGCTTTCTACCCCTTCTAGGGAGTTATTAGCATCTGGGAGTTCTAGCGACTGACTTGCCCGCATCTCTTGCCTTAAAGGTTTCACTGCTCTAACTAGGGTATCCCGTAGAAAGAAGTCAACTAGAAGGCAAAATCCACCTACTCAAAATGGCAATTACGGACTAATGTACTTGAGCCTATTTATTTTATCGATCGATAAATGGCATTCTTTTATGCGCTTTCTCGCTAACAAGCCAAGCAGTCCCTAGCGGGCTATCCGTCATGAACTCGAAGAAGTGCAACAAGACCAGTATCGAGCTGGGATTGCCTCTCTTTCAATCTTCGGAAGTTACTTTGTATCCCTTGTAACATCCGTCAAAAACGGATTTACCAAACCCGCTCCGTTTATCAACCGAACAGTCAGTCAAAATTTTCGTTGTGAATTAAATGCCCAAAATATTTTTAAACGATCCGTAATCAATTATTATACGGGAATATATATTTAGTTTTTGAAAAACTGTCAAAAATCGCAAAATAAAAATATATTACCTCTGCTGGGTTTCGAACCCGGGTCTGTACCGATCCGGAAACAAGTCTTAACACACCTCACACAAACCACTGCGCCACAGATTTTGTTTGTTCAATATTAGAATCATTTAATTGATATAATAACGTTACGAATTCAAAACCGGTGCCCAAACGGTTCAGTCGTCGGAATCCCGGAAATCTCGCGAGTTTTAACACCACTTTCAGTTATAACGTAAACCATTAACAGTACATCGGTTATAACCGATGTTTGAAGTCCGCGACACCTTTCTATAACCGCCGGAAATTTAAATCAGTGAATACAGTCGGAATTCAGACCAAGTGCTTTGACGATTTGCACTATAAATTCACCCACAACCCACGACAAACACTTTCGCTCAAAAATCACACCTTTCCTCGGCGTAATTCCACTCGCCGGAACTTTTCTGTTTTTCGCCGGAAAACCGAGTTTTAATCTCTGAACTTTACTGAATCCCCTAAACCTTTACCGAAGTCACCCACACCTTTTTTAAGCTTTCGGAAGACTCGCTGCTGCAAGACACCTGACGCCGAAGCTTATTGCTGTCGCCGGAGTTCTGCCGGAAAACAGAGGGTCCAGTCGGTATACCTCTTTCGCTTATTTCTTCATCTTTTCCCCTTATCTCACCTTAATGGACTGTAAAACACTAATAAACCGATAAAAAACCTTGAACCAGTCAATCGACTTCCTCTGGTTATACTTTGATGAAGAAGACGATGTACTCGTTATATTATAAGTATAATTAAAATCATGAAATTAATCGGGTTAGACACACAGTCCAGCGGTGGACTGTGTGCACATAAAACGCTAAAGGTCTCGAGTTCGAATCCCGTTTCACAGACGCTGCCTTAATAAAAATCAAATTTTTGTTTAACTAAACCGGAGTCGATACAGTTATATGTTAAGTATATTAATAACCGGAATAATAACCAAGTTAGACACACAGTCCAGCGGTGGACTGTGTGTTTGTTTATATCGCTGGTCACGAGTTCGAGTCCGGTCTTCAGCACCGACTCGGACAATTATCTATTCTTTTTAAATAAGGCAGAAAAAGGAAATAACTAAATTGTATTTAAGTATAATAAAAATCAAATTATATAACATGTTAAACACACAGTCCAGCGGTGGACTGTGTGTTAGATTAAACCACAGGTCCCGGGTTCGAGACCTGTGGAGTGTATGTCCGATTCGCTTAAACAGTTTTTAAAATAAAAATGATTTTCGGTTTAATCTAATTAATATATATATATAATTAAAATCAGATATATAACGGGTTAGACACGTAGCTCAGTTGGTAGAGCTGGGTGCACGCGTACGAGAGGTCTCGGGTTCGAGCCTCACTCAGCGCACAATAATATTCCATCGAACCGGTCAACGGTCAGGTCAACGGTCAACGGGCCGGTCAACGGTCAGAAAAAATAAATTTTTTTATTATTTTTATTTAATTATTTTAATTAAAAATCAATTATAAATACTTAAAAATAACATTTTTAAGGTTAGAAAATAGCCTCAAACTCACAAAAATACACCCAACAATCCTACTAAAATAGTTTAATAAAATCCGTTTACTTACCAAACCATAATGCGATTATCTAGGTTAAATCTCACTCGTGGTTAAAACCACTTCGCGTGCATTCAACGTCATCAACCGAACGCACCCACTGTGAGTGAATCTTACAATTCCCCCTTTTAAATTACACGTTTTGGGGTGTGTCATGTGTTATGAAAATAATTAATTTATTTATTTAAACTTGTGCCATACCACATCATGACTTAAACTTAGATTGTTTCTATTGTGTGATTTACTTATATTCCTTTTGTCAAATTACATGAAACTCATACATTAAGCCCATCAGTTCCTCGTGGGAGACGAGTAGAACATCGCGTGCTTCACATCAAATTCATTATTGTTCATGTGTGTATCATTGAGTTTATATTGTTTGTAGTTGTGTTATTCATATTATCATGTTTATGCAATTCATTCATCAGGCCCCTCAGTTCCTCGTGAGAGACGAGTTGAGCATCGCGTGCCTTTAATTGTTCCATTATTGTTCATGAGTGTTTCATTTAACATCTTATGATTGTTGATCAAGTTACATCTAATTTTACTCATGTTTGGTTGTGCACATATTTCATAATCAATTTAAATAAATTGTTCAAATGTTTTCCATAGGATTCACTCGCCAACATTATGTTGATCCAAAAACCTTTTTACACATGATACAGGTGAGCAGGTTGAAACAAGGAAAACATAGGATATGCCTTAGAAGAGAACAAAGAAGTTTAGATTGTTAGTTAGATCATGTTGTAGCAATCATTGTAATTTTCCATTTAATTTGTATTAATGAATATGAAACGCTTAATAAATGTCATGAGCTTTGATGATAACCCAATCATGCCCCGATCACCTTTTCCGCTGCGGGTCGGGGTGTGACAGATTGGTATCAGAGCCATGACTATAGGGATATAGGATAGGTTATTAGACCCTTAGAGCCTATACTATAGTCTGCCTAAATTTTAAATTGATTAGGTGGTTACATACAAACTTGTGATATTTATTTGTTTCATATTTGTTTACATTTCAGTCAAACATACATGCTCATATACATATTCATTATACATATATACATATTCATTATACATATATCGATGTTCATGTATTCAATTTATTTTCATACTCTCATTATCCAAAGATTTTATGCAATTTTCAAATCTCATCAAAGTAAGTTCTGCGACGGGCATGTAGTAACTGGAAGGGTACAAGTACCGGTAGTCGGAACGTCCTGTCTAGGCTGGCATTCGTATAAATCCAATATAACGGACCAGTTTGCCTACCTGGGGACCAACGATGAGAGTACGAAGGACCTATTAGGCCAAAGCATGCCACACCAAACGTCGTTCGAACTAACCCTACTTTGAGGTGTCACCGTGTCTACACCTGGACACATTCCGAATATCACACGTTGTATACATATTTCTCGATTTTCTCCGGGTTTTTGTGTACGCAACCAGGCAGAAACCGTGCGAACCATATGAAAAACCGGTATTCATGGGGGCCCACATGATTACACAGGTAAAGTATAGCGGCATGAAGGGCCTAACAGCGAGCAAAACCCAAGACATCCTATGGATGTAGTATTTTTTTTATAATTATTTTATGAATGTTCATTCCTAATGCGACCCATGATCCCAAAAGCATCCAACTCATACTTTTGTCATGTAATCCTTGTAGATGTCTTCTAACCTCGCCCGTAGGAAGACGAGAGCAAGAAAAGCCCGCGAACGCATGGCTGCCTTAATCGCTCAACAAATGGCTGCCGTAATACCCAACATTGTAATCCAAGTTCAACAAGCACTTACCGATAATCCTGTCAATCAAGCAAACCAAAACATTTTCAACTCTCCCCCAAATACCACTAAATGCACCTACAAGCATTTCAAATCATGCGACCCTCCGAAATACAAAGGGACTGAAGGCGTCACCGCACTCCTCCATTGGTTTGAAGAAATGGAGAATACTTTTCTAAATTGCGATTGCCCTGATGATCGCAAAGTGCGTTATGCTACCGGTCGACTATATGGGATAGCACTTACTTGGTGGAATACAGAGAAGGCAAAACGAGGTGTTGAAGATGCTATGACCTTAACTTGGAACGAATTGAAGGAAATCATGACCAGACGATTTTGCCCAAGGAGCGAAATCAAGAAGTTAGAAGATGAATTTTACTCATTGAAGCAAATGGAAGGAGACCACACCACCTACAACAAAAGGTTCCTCGAATTACATCAAATGGTTCCCAACATGTTCACTCCCCTCTACCGTTTGATCGAGCACTACATTCGTGGTCTTCCGTCAAAGATTCAAGACCCTGTAATAAGTACCAAGCCTGCAAATTTGGAAGCAGCAATGGAGCTAGCAACAGAGCTCACCGAGAACTGAATCCGAAACAAAGACTTCAAGGAGGAGAAGAAGAAGGATAAAGTATCGACTGAAACCTCCGACTTCACCCAAACCGAATCCCCTTCTCAACCCAATCCTAAGAGAAGAAAAGTCGGGCGACTTTTCGCTGCTACTCAACGAAATCAACCCGTTTTTCATGCCATACCCATCCGAGCTATCCCAATCACCCAAGTGGCACCCAACTCAACTTACCCAAATAAGAAACCATATCTTGGACCTCACCCTCGATGCAACAACTGTTTTTATCACCATCCCCTTACCCTACTTTGTCGTCTATGTGCAACTTGTGGACGCTATGGTCATTTGAGCAATGTTTGTCGCACCTTTCAAGACCAAACCTCTTCCCCAACCCAAAACATGGCCCAAACTTATCATCAACCCCAATACCCCATGTTCCCATATGCTCGAGCTTGTTTCAATTGTGGCGACCCTACCCACTTTAGAAACACATGCCCTCAATTGGTTAACGTTATCAACACTCAAGCCCAATCAAACCCAGTTAACCAAGTAAACCAAGGAAACCCAACCCCTATGCCACCAGCAAGAGAAAGAGTCTTCAATATCAACGCCAATCCTGTCGAAGATAATGACGTCCCAAACGAAGATACTCAGCTAGTTCTCTTCGCCGAAGATCCAGATTCAACTCATGTCGTTTAGTTTTATGTTCTTCTTTATCACATGTGTAGACTGTTAGAGTAATTATGGTATATTATATTATATATTGTTTTCAGTATATGCTTTTGCCGAGGCCGTAGCTCCCCATCCATCGAGGTTGAGTTTGATCCCCATTTTATTATGCGGTTGATCAGGGCGTGCCCGCACGATTGGCTCCGTTTGATTGAGCCTTGATCGGTTATTTCATTTTACATTTCAATACATGCAATACGTTCGGCTCCACCCGATTGAGCCTTGAGCGCACATTTCAATTTACATTTCCAGTTCATGCAATACGTTCGGCTCCGTTTGATTGAGCCTTGAGCGCACATACAATTTCATTATCAGTATCTTGTGGTTGTTGTGTTTGTTGTAGAGTCGCATAGAACTAATCATAACATACGGATAAAGTCAATGAAAATTGACAAGGATATGGTGGATACGCCGATGGTACTTCCTATATATAAGTATTCTTGTCAAATGATCGGAGGCATTATCAGGCGGTTATGAGAGGTTCCATGCATAGGCTGTTTGTGTGGTTAAGTTATTCATATTCAGTACATGCAATACGCTCGGCTCCGTTTGATTGAGCCTTGAGCACACAATTTCAATTTCAGTACATTCAATACGTTCGGCTCCGTTTGATTGAGCCTTGAGCGCACATCCATTTCATTTTCAGTACATGCAATACGATCGGCTCTGTTCGATTGAGCCTTGATCGCACAGATATATTTCATTTCAGTAATTTATGTTTGTTGTATTGATTGTAGAGTTATAGGACTAATCATAATTCACTGATAAAACCAATGAAAATTTGACAAGAATATGGTGGATACGCCGCTGGTACTTCCTATATATAAGTATTCTTGTCAAAGGATCAGAGGCATTATCGGACGGTTATGAGAAGTTCTATGTAGGATTTATTAGTTTCTTGGTAACCAATCATAACTTGTGGATAAAACTAATGAAAATTTGGCAAGAATATGGTGGATACGCTGCTGGTACTTCCTATATATAAGTATTCTTGCCAAAGGATCAGAGGCATTATCAGGCGGTTATGAGAAGTTCCATGTAGGATTTAGTATTGCCTTGGTTGGAATTTGTGTTACATTGATATCATCATGTTATTTAAAGAGATTGGATTGTGTTCCATTTCTACTAACCTCTCCATCATAATAAACGAGAGAGAAACTTCCATCATTCAAACATATATGCTATCAGAATGTGAATTCAAATATTTGCTGTTGTGTTTATTCATGATCAAATATTTGCTGATGTGTTTATTCATGTTCAAATATTTGCTGATGTGTTTATTCATGTTCGAATATGAGCTGTTGCGTTTACCTATGTTCAAATATCAGCTGTTGTATTTTTATTTATGTTCCATACAGGTTGTAGTGTTAGAAGTTTTGCCTTAGGATATAACCATACTTTCCCAAACGTATCTAAACTCTTATGCATAATATCATTTTTTAGCGAATCATTCCTGTTTATAAATACTCATACAGTAGGCAACAAAAAGCGATTCCTGAATAGGGTACTTAACCCTTCCAAGGAACGTTACCGCCTCGAACAAAAACTTAAGCCCTTATTTTGTTAAGCATACAACTGTCAAACAAAACATCATCATTCTTTTAGTCAAATATATCACAATTTAAATTTCGGGACGAAATTTCTAAAAAGCAGGGGATACTGTAACATCCGTCAAAAACGGATTTACCAAACCCGCTCCGTTTATCAACCGAACAGTCAGTCAAAATTTTCGTTGCGAATTAAATGCCCAAAATATTTTTAAACGATCCGTAATCAATTATTATACGGGAATATATATTTAGTTTTTGAAAAACTGTCAAAAATCGCAAAATAAAAATATATTACCTCTCCGGGTTTCGAACCCGGGTCTGTACCGATCCGGAAACAAGTCTTAACACACCTCACACAAACCACTGCGCCACAGATTTTGTTTGTTCAATATTAGAATCATTTAATTGATATAATAACGTTACGAATTCAAAACCGGCGCCCAAACGGTTCAGTCGTCGGAATCCCGGAAATCTCGCGAGTTTTAACACCACTTTCAGTTATAACGTAAACCATTAACAATACATCGGTTATAACCGATGTTTGAAGTCCGCGACACCTTTCTATAACCGCCAGAAATTTAAATCAGTGAATACAGTCGGAATTCAGACCAAGTGCTTTGACGATTTGCACTATAAATTCACCCACAACCCACGACAAACACTTTCGCTCAAAAATCACACCTTTCCTCGGCGTAATTCCACTCGCCGGAACTTTTCTGTTTTTCGCCGGAAAACCGAGTTTTAATCTCTGAACTTTACTGAATCCCCTAAACCTTTACCGAAGTCACCCACACCTTTTTTAAGCTTTCGGAAGACTCGCTGCTGCAAGACACCTGACGCCGAAGCTTATTGCTGTCGCCGGAGTTCTGCCGGAAAACAGAGGGTCCAGTCGTATACCTCTTTCGCTTATTTCTTCATCTTTTCACCCTTATCTCACCTTAATGGACTGTAAAACACTAATAAACCGATAAAAAACCTTGAACCAGTCAATCGACTTCCTCTGGTTACACTTTGATGAAGAAGACGATGTACTCGTTATATTATAAGTATAATTAAAATCATGAAATTAATCGGGTTAGACACACAGTCCAGCGGTGGACTATGTGCACATAAAACGCTAAAGGTCTCGAGTTCGAATGCCGTTTCACACACGCTGCCTTAATAAAAATCAAATTTTTGTTTAACTGAACCGGAGTCGATACAGTTATATGTTAAGTATATTAATAACCGGAATAATAACCAAGTTAGACACACAGTCCAGCGGTGGACTGTGTGTTTGTTTATATCGCTGGTCACGAGTTCGAGTCCGGTCTTCAGCACCGACTCGGACAATTATCTATTCTTTTTAAATATGGCAGAAAAAGGAAATAACTAAATTGTATTTAAGTATAATAAAAATCAAATTATATAACATGTTAAACACACAGTCCAGCGGTGGACTGTGTGTTAGATTAAACCACAGGTCCCGGGTTCGAGACCTGTGGAGTGTATGTCTGATTCGCTTAAACAGTTTTTAAAATAAAAATGATTTTCGGTTTAATCTAATTAATATATATATAATTAAAATCAGATATATAACGGGTTAGACACGTAGCTCAGTTGGTAGAGCTGCGTGCACGCGTACGAGAGGTCTCGGGTTTGAGCCTCACTCAGCGCACAATAATATTCCATCGAACCGGTCAACGGTCAGGTCAACGGTCAACGGGCCGGTCAACGGTCAGAAAAAAAATAAATTTTTTTATTATTTTTATTTAATTATTTTAATTAAAAATCAATTATAAATACTTAAAAATAACATTTTTAAGGTTAGAAAATAGCCTCAAACTCACAAAAATACACCCAACAATCCTACTAAAATAGTTTGGTAAAATCCGTTTACTTACCAAACCATAATGCGATTTATCTAGGTTAAATCTCACTCGTGGTTAAAACCACTTCGCGTGCATTCAACGTCATCAACCGAACGCACCCACTGTGAGTGAATCTTACAATTCCCCCTTTTAAATTACACGTTTTGGGGTGTGTCATGTGTTATGAAAATAATTAATTTATTTATTTAAACTTGTGCCATACCACATCATGACTTAAACTTAGATTGTTTCTATTGTGTGATTTACTTATATTCCTTTTGTCAAATTACATGAAACTCATACATTAAGCCCATCAGTTCCTCGTGGGAGACGAGTAGAACATCGCGTGCTTCACATCAAATTCATTATTGTTCATGTGTGTATCATTGAGTTTATATTGTTTGTAGTTGTGTTATTCATATTATCATGTTTATGCAATTCATTCATCAGGCCCCTCAGTTCCTCGTGAGAGACAAGTTGAGCATCGCGTGCCTTTAATTGTTCCATTATTGTTCATGAGTGTTTCATTTAACATCTTATGATTGTTGATCAAGTTACATCTAATTTTACTCATGTTTGGTTGTGCACATATTTCATAATCAATTTAAATAAATTGTTCAAATGTTTTCCATAGGATTCACTCGCCAACATTATGTTGATCCAAAAACCTTTTTACACATGATACAGGTGAGCAGGTTGAAGCAAGGAAAACATAGGATATGCCTTAGAAGAGAACAAAGAAGTTTAGATTGTTAGTTAGATCATGTTGTAGCAATCATTGTAATTTTCCATTTAATTTGTATTAATGAATATGAAACGCTTAATAAATGTCATGAGCTTTGATGATAACCCAATCATGCCCCGATCACCTTTTCCGCTGCGGGTCGGGGTGTGACATCCCTTTCTAATGCAATATCTTCAATCAGATCTGTACGAGTGACAGGAAGAAGTCAGCTAGTTGCCATCCACTCTGTCCCAATCTCCAGTCAATGATTGAGTCCGAACTCACCTAAAACGGCGTAGAAGGGCAAATCTACCTAGTCAAACCTCTTGTTTAGGAGCCCCTAAATTCAAGCTTCCTCGCCTTCACCCTATGAGTTCAGGGTGCTTTCCTGGCTCGCCTTCACTCATATCATAGGGTTGTGTTCAGTACGATCTTTAGCCTTTCTTCGTAAGATCCTGAGAACTGAAATGCCTAAAGACGGTGCTCAAGTCAGAAATGCGATCTTCTAGGGCAGGAATTCTTATATGCCAATTGCCTGAAATCCCTCTCATTTTGTCAATAAGGGAGAGGTTGGGAGATAGCTCTTAGCCTGTTGGTTGCTTGCCTGTGACTTGACTTCCTCATACTCCTTCTCCTAGAAAGCGACTTCTTTCATTCCTCGACAGCTAGGTCTTTGCCGACTCTTAGCTTTCCAGGCGGGTTGGTGTTCAACCTTCATTTAATAGGGCTATCTATCCGAAAGGTCTTAGTAAAAGAATCCCTGTAATAGATGTTCATTCCTTAAATACCTTCCTAATCAGTAATTTGATGGTCTTCGGTAAAGACTTTCATGCGCACCTTCCTTCATAAGTACAGGTATCCAGGCGGGTGACTCACTCGTAGGTAGCACTATCCGATGCTTTGACTCCTTCTTTTAGTAGTTCCTTTGAAGCTAGTAACTAGAATATAGGACCCGGAAGGCGGGCTCTTATTGCTAAACCGGAGCTGTTGTAGAGTTGATAAATCTCATTTGAGGGGATGCCTCTAGCAACAAGCCCTCAGGGGCGGTAATCTCCCTCCTAAGGTCGGTCGACGGTAGTCTCCCTCACGGTCGATGGTAGTCTCCCTCACGGTCGACAGGTATCACTTCTCCGACTAAAAGAGAGCTTCCAAGCAGGAAAGGAGCGAAAAGCCTATCGCTTTCAAGTCGAAGGCGGGAGATGAGCAGAAAGTCTTCAAACGAGCCCTCTCTTCCCACTACTGTCAAAACTCTCGGATCTCTTTCCCTGAAGCCTCCTATCAAGTAAGGCGTGTAAGTCAACTTTCTATTGAATGGGGCGAGGAGGGCAACTACTGAAGGGCGATCTCGGCTGAAAGCATGATTAGGGGTAAGGCAACAGGGCTTAGTACGAAGACTAGGAATGGGATCGATCAGAGAGACTTCTTTGATCTTTTACCTTATTATAGTAATTAAGTGCTACCGAATCGCCTTCTAGACAAGGATAGTGAAATAGGATCCATCGCCTTGGAATAGGATCAAAGAGGATAGAGTGAGTGGAATATGTAGGCGGTGGTAAACTCCTCTTTACGGTAGTAGAAGGGAAGCTCGTCCTCTTATTGTTTGTGTCAATACTCAACTTCGTCAGTCTGGTTGAACAGCCTCCCAATGAGAGCGAGCCAAGACTTTGCTTGCTGTTTGTGTTTGTCCGCCACGACTGCTCAACCAACTGCTAAATCATGCGTTCGAATCCCCTTTCCTCCGGAAACAACCCTTGGCAACCCGATATTTAAGGAAGCACAGCTAACCTAAGCGGGGGCAGAATCAATTACCCAAGGTTTGGGAGTCAAGGAACTGGAAGACAGACACGCAGTGGACTGACCTCTTTAGGCAAGAGAGGCAGTAGGAAGAGAGCCATTAGAAAGAAATTCAAAATGTTCCTGATGGAAGTGGCCATGGGTAGCTAAAGTGTCTGCACTTTGATTCCCTTCCCTGTAGATATGAGAGATGGACTGGAAGGAAGTAAGAAAGTTTTGAAAGATCTGGGGACTGCACCTCCACAGATGCTATCAAAAATGATTTTTTTTCACTCTCCACTGCTACTTTGGAGTAGCCTAATCTGTAACAAAGCATCAGACCAAAAAGGGAAGCTCTGGCTTCTGCAAATGTGTTGGTACCTGGGCCAAAAAGGTAGAAAAAGCAACCAAAGCGGAGCCCTTATAGTTCCTAATAATGCCACCACCTGCTGCCATGCCATTCCTTGAAGAACCATCTGTGTTCAACTTCAAAATACCAAAAGGAGGAGGAGCCCATTTGATCCATTTTCCTTTAGGAATATTAGGGGAGACCATAGGGATATGTATTACTTGGAAACAAAGAGAATCATGAAACCAGAAGAATGAGTGGGATAATCAAGCTGCAATAAATCCTTACACCAGTGCTTGACTTTATTGATAATAGATGAAGAAGACATAGCAACTGAATCATGAACAGATGCATTTCTAGCAAACCAAATCTCCCAGCAACCAGAGAAGATAAAACTACGTTAAAAATCCCATTTTAGATTTGATAGAACTGCCTTGCAAACAGGTCTTAGTGAAAGCAGACAGACTATCTTGAACAAAACTAGCATGTTGAACACCTTTCAAATAAGACCAAACCTGAGAGGCAGTTTCACCTTGACAAAACAAATGAAGTAAAGAATCCTGTTGACTTCTAATGCAGAAATGAAATTGATAAGGCATTTGAAAGCCCATGTATCTGAGCCTGTCATCCTTAGGAAGAGCATTCCTGAGGAATCTCCAGAAGAAGGGACTCAACCCATCTTAGGAGGAAGCCACTAGTTCCATAATAGAGACCACCAAGGACTTTTCTGGCCATGAATTCTGGGAAAATGACAATAGGAAGCAGAGGAGAAAAGACCTGAAGGGGAATGATGCCAAACTAGTCTATCTGGGATGTCAGAATCTAGAGAGATATCTTACAAAATAGATTGAGCCTCTGTGGATAAGCTAAGCAGAACTAAGGTAGAAAAATCAGCAGATTGAATAACTTCTCTAAAAGGAGTATTAAGATCCACATTCTGCACAGAAAAAGCACCAGCACCCCAGTTAGCCATGCTCAAGCTGATGTTACCAGCACCTACCACCCAATGAGAGTTGCCCAGAATGGTACTAACATGAGGGAAAACATTCCTCCAAACATGAGAGCTTAAATCAGAAAGAAATAGGCTTAAACACCACATCCAATGGATGACCCTATTTAGATCTCATAAACTTGCCCCAGAGAAACTGACCAACAACATAAGCCCCCGCAAGTTTGGCATGCAAAGCTTTCCTGTCTAATTACCAACCCACCCTCCTTCATGGATTGACAAATGCTGTCCCAAGCAATCCAGTGGTGCCTGTGCTCACCATTGGAATCCCATAATCAATTAGCCATAACACTTTTCATCTTAGAAATCTCGGTCTTAGGGGGGACCACACTGCCAAGGTATGTATAGGAATAGGGGAAAGGACTGATTTTAAGAGAGTGAGCTTACCACCAAAAGAGAGAAACCTGGCCTTCCATCCGTCAATCCTTTTTCTGATATTCATTTCTAAATCATTCAAATATGATGTTTTTCTTCTGCCTTTGAAGATAGGGGCATCAAAATACACAATAGGGGACTCTTGAACTGAAAACCAGTCCAATGATGAATTAAAGCGATATTTGTGTTTTTTGAAGAGCAGAGAAAGCGAACTTCTTTTGAATCAAATCAAAACATATAAGAAGTAGCTTGGAGAACACCTTTTGGATTTTTTATAATTTGAAAGGCAACTAGTGCTCTTTGAGGAGAAGGTTGGGCTTGTTGTCAAACGAGATGGGGTTTTTCCTTCTTAGTAATGGTCTTACTCTATAAAATGACTTTTTGATTGAATAAGCTATTAAGGTTAGGAATCGATGAAGAGGTTCTGAAAGTGAATC
>CAMTDV010000024.1:51761162-51789437 GCA_947069175.1 Scalesia atractyloides
ATATCACCCGTTTTGAATCACTCTGGTTAGTGATGGTACAAGATCTGAAACTAATTGACTATGTATGCTAACCGAATCAAATTGATTCCAGATGCTATATGATCTCATACACACCTATTTTGAGTTATGTTGATAAGGGAATCTAAAGGATTCAAATTCAATTGAGTCTGGATGAAATAGAATCCGTATATCGCCCATTATGAGTCATTCTGATTAGTGATGTTTCATGATTTGAATTTAACCGAGTATGAATGCTATCTGAATGTAGCCGATGCTGGAAGCCATATGATTCGTAAAACAACCATTCTGAATCTGACATGCTAGGGAAGCTGAATGATCCAAATTAAACCTTGTCTGGATGGTACAGGATACAGATATCAACCGTTCTGAATCATTCTTGTTAGTGATGGCACACGATCCGAAACCAACTAAGTATGTACGTTAACCGAATCAAATCGATTCTAGCAGCTATAGGATCCCAAAAACACCTATTTTGAATTCCGCTGGTAAGGGAATATAAAGGATTCGAATTCAACCGAGTCTGGATGAAACACAATCCGGGTACCCCCCCCCCCTTTCATTGTGAGTTCTTCTGATTAGTGATGTTACAGGATCCAATTTAACCGACTATGGATGCTATCTGAATGTAGCCGACTCTGGGTGCTAGACAATTCGTAAAACAACCATTCTGAATCTCTTATGTTTGGGAAGCTGAATGATCCAAATTAAACTTCGTCTGGATGGTACAGGATATGGATATCACCCGTCCTGAATCACTCTGGTTAGTGATGGTACACGATCCGAAACCAACTAAGTATGTATGTGTCACACCCCGACTCGCAGCGGAAGAAAAATACGGGATGCAACAGATATCTCTGGTACAAGCACATTGTTTATAAAGACACTACAATTTATTACTTACAACAGGTTGATTATATACTACATGTATGTTACAACTGCGTGTTCCCATGAACCACATAAATCTTCTAAGATGCATGCGTCTATATCAGGATTCGTCTACAAACACGTCTTGAACAACAAACACGGATCACATCAGTCTCAAGTTACCTGAAATGCATGTTGGTTTTAAAAAGGGCAGCTAAACGATGCTGGTGAGTTCTACTGGTTTGATTGTTGCATAACAATATGTGTTAACAAGTTTAATTACACTGGTCATAGTCACCGATGGAGTTACACAAGGACAAAAGTGAAACCTTGACCTGTCATAGTCACTCTGTGTCATACAAACACATCATCGCACCGGGTCGTGTCACCTCAGACACTTCCCACCAACTGCATCAAAGCAGTTCAATGTTCCCCTGCAGTTATGCCCAACAACATAACCAAATGAGGACAAGTGCAGTTGACTTGTGGCCGGCATCTCACTATCCTGCCTCAACTGGGTTTGTCAGACCAATAGTACTATCCACTACCCACGGCTTATATTAATCACTTGTAGAGGGGAGGGTGTTCGTGTGTTAGATAATTCACATTATCACAATTGGTGCAATTAACGCAGTTTCGTAACCTGCAAGTCACTCAAAAAAACAGTATAACACACTTTAAAAGTGGTGGAAGAAACGCACTCCCAACTTGGTGTAATCAACACAGTTTTTAACATGCAAGTCCTCAGAAAACAGTAAACAATTTAAAAGCGGGGAAGTGAACTCACCGGATAGTAGCATCATGGGTAGCAATAGGAGTATATGTAAGCTTGTTCGGCTTTAATCGCAATCATGCAAGTAATTACTACTATTAGTCGCTAGGTCGGTAACGCCTATAACTTGGGTCCAAGTGGGTATTTTCAGTCCATATTGTATATCTAGTACCCCGGTGTGGTGATGGATGTTAGGGTATGATTAGTTTCACGTTGTGCCAGCCAAAGTCGGTTGTTTAACATGTTCGGATAATGGTACGGAAATACCAATAGTGCCAACGCGTTGTGATTTAAGAAAGATTAACTTTTCATTAAGAGAGTTTCGGTGTTGGGGAGTTTAGGTTGCCCAAATTTGAGTTTTCATTCTCGCCGTCAGGGATTTTCCTGACGGTGGTGGAACACACCCAAAGTGTCCCGCTTACCCTGGAACCTCCCAAAATACTCCTGGTGTTCCAATTATAGTCAAGTTAAGTTTTGGTCCGTTCCCAGTTTCGGCAGATTCGTTGTGCGGTAAACTGCCGAATTTAGTTAAAACAAGCGTTTTAAAAGTCGAAAAATCCCATTTAATCTACATTGTTTATAAAATTCTGGTAATTTTTGTAGAACTCTTTAAAAATATATAGATTCAAGGAAAAATATTTTGGGAATTTATAACACTGTTTTAACTTCTCAAATAAATCATTTGTAAAACAGTATTTAACCGAATAATTCAATTTGTTTATCATACGATGTCGAAAAATTCCCAAAATATTCCTGGAACTTCCTTACATGTCCAGAAACTCCCTGTAAAAATTTAGGATTTTCCGATTTCATTTCAGTGTGTTTCCGGCTACCGAAACTTCCCGTAACTTTTCTTATATGTTTCTTCATTTTCATGTAAATTTTGGTGATTTATTGACTCTGTTTGGTAAAACAGTAAAAATTCACCAAAAATCATAGAAAATTCCAAAATTTCTAAAAGTTTATGTGGACCTTCCTGGCAATACCCTACATCATCACACAAAATTTCAGCTCAATCCAATACCCACGGACCAAGTTATGGTCCAAACAATATTCTGCCCATTCTAGATTCGAGTTTCGGGTGATATACCTAGCAATTCCTTCGATTCCAAGTGTTTTTCTTGAGTCCAGAAGTGGGTCTGAGCCATATTCAGTACCTATATACCAAGAACAATCCACTCATGCCATAACCCATGTCAATCAAGCCTTGTTTCATAGTTTTTTGGTTAATAACTTTGTTACGCGTTTTTGGTCGAATAGGTATCGATTATAGTATCAAAACCTGAAGTTTCATGTTCTTGGCTATCTTATAACACCAGGGAATTCACAAGGTGTTCTTATTCAGCCAAGAACTTGTTTAAACCCTCCAAAATTCATGGTTTAAAAGGGGGTTTTCAATAAATCACGTTTAATCAAGAAATAATAATCAAAACCACTTAGAACTTAAATTTTACCTTTGATTTAGTGAAGTTTTTTATGATAATCAGCTGATGAAGAAGGTTCATGGCAGGTTTGTGGTGAAAAGATGAAGAAATTGTGAAGAATTTAATGAAAAATAAAAAAAAAACTTTTTATAATGGGGGGGCATAGGTGTGGTGCCCTACCCCACCCGTGCTTTGTCGTGCTTCGTCTTTTCGTGTTAAAGGATGATGTTTATCTTCGGTGGCGCGTTTAGGTTCGTTTTCGGGTCTCAGACGGGTACCCGATTCGCCAAACGGGCTCCGTTTTTCGCGTTCTTAGTGTCAAAAGACTTGGTTTTAAAAATCGAGCATAACCGTCTCGAAACCCGAGTCCGGGTACGTTTTAATCATAAAAGCCTCGTATTGGGTTAGTTTAACTGTTTTTAGGCTTGATTGACCGTTCCTTGCATGTTTGGTTTGTCTTTCATTGCTCCTAATGCAAAGGCGTTTCCCTAACCGGGACTGCCTCGTTTGGCGTGCCCGAGCACCGATTTGTTTCAAATCTTATGTCAGAGTCTATGGCACATAACTAAGATGTTTCGTGAACTCGGAATCTTAAAGGCCCTACCGTGGGCCTAATAATCACAGTCGAATGTGTAATGCGCTGTTAAACATCAAGTCCCTGTTTAACACGTTGTTAAAGGCTAAGGACACCAACCTCACATCGTTGGTCCTTAATAGTGTCATCTTAACCATGACGTGCTCACGGATTCCCCGAGACGTAACAGATATCGTTTAGCATAGCACACAAGTTATGCATGTTTACTAATACGTATTCCCATAGTCGTCAATTCATTCACGACTTTGTCTTACCATGTAGGTGACGCATAGCGTCAATGTAATGTTTTTGGTAATTACTTGGCATATACTCCTATTATGGTCGGTGTAACATGTTCTAGAATTCGTATCATAACAAATAATCACAGCAATATCATGATACACATATCACGTACGATTACCACGGACTTGTACCAAGCAAAGTTTACCGGAATTTTTCACTGTTGTCATAGTCTCCCCCGGTTAAAAGAATTTCGTCCTCGAAATTTCGTTTAGTAATCCACTGGAAAGCTGAGTATTTATATTCGTGTCAGTCATCTGACAGACAAGTATGTTTTCGCTTTTTGTTTAGTATCATCATCGTAGGGAGATGATAATTGTGCTACATAGTAGCTATGTAATCTGCCCATCCACAATTCCTACATATTGCTAAGAGTAACTTTCGTCATCTAGTAATCCACTGGAAAGCTGAGTATTTATATTCGTGTCAGTCATCTGACAGACAAGTATGTTTTCGCTTTTGTTTAGTATCATCATCGTAGGGAGATGATAATTGTGCTACATAGTAGCTATGTAATCTGCCCATCCACAATTCCTACATATTGCTAAGAGTAACTTTCGTCATCACTTCCAATCTGAAGGTGAGAGTGTTGTTCGACTCACAGTAGAACAGGGTCTCGTATTCATCTTGCAGATAACTGCAATTATTATGTTTTCTTCGCATTCATTATCTTCAGCATTCATACACCATAAGTTACCTGAAATCCTAATGTTCTCTTTCTAGCAGCCAGGCGATTTTATACTTCTGAAATCCTATGATTTTCTTCGTGATTGTGTGTGCAATAGATCTGTGATTAGTGTTTTGATTCGTCAATCACCTAATACGAACTCTGTTGGCAGACTTGATCGATCGAATAGTAGGGTTTCTTGTGTTCTTCTTCCTCTTATATCGCTGGTTTTTTATTCTGTGTCTCATACCAGATCTAATAGGGGTGTGGGTTAATCGGTCCTACTTGTTAGGCAGTAACCTTGATCTACCTAGATTTCTATTGGATTTGGAAAAGTTAAATATATTAAGATTGTGCTAGAATTAGGGTTTGCATGCGTTCTTGGTGTCGGCTGGGATTTTTTGGTTTACTAGTATTTTCTTTTACATGGAGAGAAGTAATTGTATCCAGGACTTGCTATGAAGATTAAAAATATTGATGTCCCTTTGAAACGAGCAGATGGTACTGTGTTACTACCAATGCGAGGGATTATTAAGAATGCTAATAAGCAACAGAGTGGAGTGGAGTCATCTGAATCAATTATTAAAGATGGGAATCAAGAGGAGAATCACATTGCTAATGATGATATGTTGTTTGGAGGGTCACAGCAAGTGAAATATACAAATGATAATAGTATGGATGATCATGCAAATATGGAGAATAACCAGGTACTTAAATCATATGCAAGTGTCACTGAAGCGGGAACAAGTAAAAAGAAAGCGAATTTTCGGACCCTGGATTCTACTTCCTCCGTAGAAGGTGCTGATGTAGTCATACCTAAGGCATCGGTAAAAAAGGTACAAAATAGATTTTGAAGACAGTTCGGTACAAGCTGATGGGGGTTAAGTTCAAAGACTGTGCGAATGTTAGAAGGCTGCTAGGTAAATGGAAGATCAATGGAAATTTCATATCCGACAATGGAGGCTGACAACTGCTTTCTCTATGTGATTATTGTTTCTAGATTCTAGTCTAGTAGATGAAATTGTACTTTTGATCTTTGCTTTATTTTGTTTTGCTTGTTTACTGTCATGAGGTATGTCTCATGATTGAACTAGTGGGAGCTTATTCTCACTACTTGAGTTATTTGGTTGGTTAATATATAGAATCACATGGGTAACCCTTTACCCAAAAAAATACTATTTATGGGTATTTCTTAGGGAAGAGATTAGCATTCCCTATTGTCGAAAACTATATCAAGAATACGTGGGCCAAGTATGGAATAATGAAGTCGATGATGAATGCAAATGGGTTTTTCTTTTTCAAATTTTCCTTAAAAGAAGGTATGGAAAAGGTATGGTTGATATGAAACCTCCCAATTATTCTTAATGTATGGACTCCTTCTGTTAAACTAGTTAAAGAGGACATTACGTCCATACCTGTTTGGGTAAAAATTCATGATGTTCCGATTGCGGCGTTCTCTGAATATGGGTTAAGTATGATAGCAACAAAGGTGGGTTCTCCTAAGATGCTAGACTCGTACACAGCTACTATGTGTACGGAATCTTGGGACGAAGCAGTTATGCTCGAGCTCTGATTGAAATTAATGCTGAAAAAGATTTGAAGGAAAATTTATTGTGGCTATTCCTATGGTGGAAGAGGAGGGATTCTCTTAGGTTTCGGTGAAGATTGAATATGAATGGCAGCCTCCAAGGTGTAAAGTGTGCAAGGTGTTTGGACATACGGACTCGAAATGCCCAAAACAAATGGTGACATAAAATAAGGAATATGAAAACAAGTTGGAGGATGGCTATGAGTTGGTTAAAAAAAAGAACAAGGCGAAGCAAGGTTTCACAACAAAAAACAAGGAGCAAGGTTTGAGTATAGACCGGTTTCACAAAACCAACGAAGCATGAGACACACCGTATTAATGTTATAGATGAATTGGAAAAAGTGACTAATCTAGTCCCGTTGGAGACATTGAGCAGGGTAACAATTAGCAATAAATTTGCTAGTCTAAACGAGGATATGGATGTTAATACAATAGATCATGGGCAAAGTGTGGGGATAAAAGACACCAATGAAATTACTGGTGAAGAACCTGATGAAGAAGAAATAGAGGAGGTGTATAATGAAACGATCCATTCATTAGTTGGAGATGGAAAAAATCTAAGGGGGCAAGCACTCCCGGTTTGAATGTGCCTTATGTATAGCATGGCTTCATGGAATATAAGGGGGTTGGACCGCCTTCTGAAGCAAAAAGAGGTTCGTCAAATAGTGGATGAGAACCGCCTTCATGTGTGTGCCATCATTGAGTCCCATGTTGACATGGATAAATTACCGAATGTATGCAAAAAGGTGTGGAAGTCGTGGGATTGGACATCGAATGGAAATTCTTGCTCTAAGGGTACTCGTATTATCATCGGATGGAATAAAGATGAAGTAGAGTTAATGGTTCTAGGCCAATCTAGTCAAGTCATTCATGCCCAACTGAAGTTCAGAAGGGATAACAAAATCTTGTTTTGTTCGTTTGTCTATGCGGATAACTACTATAAAACTAGAAGAGATTTATGGGAAAACTTATGTTATCATAAAGCGTTTTCTCACGATAAGACATGGGTTATTCTAGGGGATTTTAACGCATCGCTTCATTTAGTCTCTCATACCAATGTATGAGAGACTTTAAAGACTGTGTTGATGAGTTGGAAGTGTTTGATGTGAATAGTACGGGCGCGCATTATACCTGGGCACAAAAACCGAAGAAGGGTATAGGTGTAACTAAGAAGATTGATCGTATAATGGGTAATATACATTTTACTGACTCGTTCCCCACAGCTTGTGCTATCTTTCAACCTAACAGGATCTCGGATCATACTCCATGTATTTTAAAGCTGCCATCAATTTCTAAGGAGAAGCCGAAGCCTTTTAAATTTGCAAATTTTATTGCTAGTAAAGAAGGCTTGCTGGTGCGGTTAAACGTGTGTAAGAAGTGGATGTCATAGGGTGTCATATGTACAAATTAGTAACTCAAAGTGGCTGGTCTAAGGAAGGAGATGGATGATATCCAAACTCAGCTGGATCGGGGTCCTTCTAACGATGGTCTTCGAGAAAGGGAGACTACAATCTAAAAGAATTTTGTGAAGCTTCTTATGATGAGGAATGTCTCTTAAAGCCAAAATCTGAAGTTGAGTGGCCTGGGGCGGGGGACTCTAACACAGCTTTTTTCCATAATTATGTGAAGTGCAAGAACCATCGGGGTAGAATTGAGGTGATCAAGGATGTTAACGGTATTGTTCATGAAGGTGCTGATGCTGTAAGCGCATTAGTAGAGCATTATGAGAAATTCCTTGGGCGGCAGGATAATTTTATGGATCATCCTTCACCGGAGCTGTTCAATAACAAACTAAGTTCGGTAAAAGCAAAGATCATGGTGGCAGAGGTAACTGATGCGGAGATAAGAAACTCGATGTTTGATATAGGGGATAACAAAGCTCCGGGTCCGGATGGCTATTCATCAGTTTTCTTTAAAAAGTCATGGGATATTGTTGGGGGAGATGTCTGCCATGCCATACGGGATTTCTTCAGGAATGGTGAGCTTCTGAAAGAGATAAACCATACCATTATTGCTTTAATACCTAATGTGTCTACTCCTGATTATGTTACGGACTACAGGCCGATATCTTGCTGCAACACTATTTACAAGTGTTTAAGCAAGGTAATCACTAATAGAATTAAGCATGGTTTGCATGATCTGGTAAGCATTAACCAATCGGCCTTTATCCCGGGAAGGAGAATTTCGGATAACATTATGCTCACACAGGAGTTAATGCACAATTGTCATAGGAACACGGGTCCGCCAAGGTGCGCGCTTAAGATTGATATTCAAAAAGCTTATGATACAGTGGATTGGAGATTTCTAGAGAGTATCCTAAACGGGTTTGGTTTTCATCACCAAATGAAGACATGGATTATGACATTTGATACTACTACTTCCTTCTCCCTGAGTATAAATGGAAACATAAATGGTTTTTTCAAAGGTAGAGGGGGACTGAGGCAGGGAGATCCTTTGTCTCCATATTTATTCACGCTAGTGATGGAAGTTTTAACTCTCATCTTGGATCAAGCTGTTGCTTCATCTCTTAATTTCAGGTTTCATAACAAATGTGAGAAACAACGGATTGTGAACTTATGTTTTGCGGATGACCTGTTCTTGTTTGCTAGAGGTGAAGTGAAATCGGTTAAACCTATGTTAGAAGGTCTCGATCAGTTTAAAAATGTGTCGGGTCTTGTTCCGAGTATCCCGAAAAGCACGGTCTACTTTGCAAATGTCGCTTTTGCGCTTATGTCATTTAAAGAGGGATGTTTACCAGTTAAATACCTAGGGGTTCCTCTGATCTCGTCTAGATTAGTGTACAAAGATTGTAAAGTGCTGGTTGAAAAAATGGAGAACAGAATCACACATTGGGGTAACAAGTATTTATCTCTTGCAGGCAGACTTCAACTTATTCGGCCAGTGTTATCATCCCTTCATATTTATTAGGCGTCAGTCTTTATTCTTCCTAATGCATATTGTTAAGGAATTGGAGAAGAAAATGAGAGATTTTCTTTGGAGCAAGGGTCCATATGGTAAAGGCAAGGCTAAAGTGGCGTGGAAGAGTGTTTGTCTTCCAGTTGATGAGGGGGTCTGGGGATCAAATGTATCACTGATGTTAATAGGGCGTTGATGGTTTATCATATTTGGAGCTTGCTTACAAATAGAGAGTCGTTATGGGTTAAATGGATTCACACTTACAAGTTGAAAGATAGAAGCTTCTGGGACATCCCCCTCAAACACGGGTGTAGCTGGGGATGGAGAAAAATTCTGAAACTTAGAACTAGTATCCGTCAACATGTGTGGACAAAGGTAGGTGATGGTAAAGCGACATCAGTTTGGTTTGATAAATGGTCTACAACGGAACCTATTGGTAATCTTGTTACCCCGCGGATGATTCAACAAGCAGGATATCAGCTACAATCTAAGCTTTCGGATGTTATTGATGATGGTAATTGGACTTGGCCCTTGGCTTGGTTGGACCTTTATCCGGTTCTAAATGTAGTTCAGCTCCCTGTTCTGAATTCAAATCGAAAGGATACAATCGCGTGGATCGATAATGAAGGTAAAGAATTTCCTTATTCATCTAAGACACTTTGGGAAACGATCCGAGCGCATGGTCAGAAAGTTAACTGACGAAATGTGGTGTGGTTTTCTCAATGTATTCCGCGCCATGCTTTCATTTTGTGGCTAGTCATTAGAAATAAGTTGAAGACTCAAGATAAACTGAAACATTGGGACGTTGGAGGTCATATACGAACCTAAGATTAATGTGTTGCCCTCTATGCCAGGTTGGAAATGATTCGCATCGGCACCTGTTTTTGAATGTTTGTTTTCGTCTCAAGTTTGGGCTAGCGCTGAAGAGCTAGGAGCTACGCAACATCTCACAGAGAAATGGGATAATGTTCTTGATTAACTAATATCAACGTCTAAATCCAAGTCCATGAAAATTGTTATTGATCGAATCATAGTGGCTGCATCTATATATCATATATGGCAAGAGAGAAATAGAAGATTGTTCTCTAATAAAAAAGGTCGGTAAATCAAGTAGTTGATGATATCTCGCAACCAGTACGACTAAAACTTGTTTCTTTGAAGTTCAAAAACACAAGACAAGTGGAGCAGATATTGAAGGATTGGAAGCTGCCTAAAGGCTCATTCTTTATGAGGGAATCGGGTGATGGAATGAGCTTCACTAGAGATGCAAAATAGCTACGTCTAGTATCTAGTTTGCTTTGTTTTATCTAGGCTGTTTATTTTTGGTTGTACATTTTCACGGCATGTCGTGATTATGAACTGGCAGGCATTTTAGCCTTGCTACCTGTTTTGCTTTTTCTTTGTTGTGAAATGATATTTACCAGGGAAACCTTTACCCAAAAAAAAATACACCATAAGTTTGATTTACGATTTCGTTTAATAGTTCTTTAACACCTCCTATAGAGGAGTATGGATACCCTCCCAGGGTTCGTTGCGGACGTCGCAATAGTGAGCACCATGCTCCGCATGTTTGTGTCAAGGGAATAACTTGGCTTCCTCGGGTTTTGAGCGACAATCTTCCTTACTGTCGTGTAGTGGGTACCTTCGGTTAATACTAACCGACCAAGAGAGTCCCTACTCTATGGTAGAGAGTAAGAAAAAGAAACGCTTTTGAGAGCCCAAGGTTGCCATAAGGCGGGGGCATGTACACGAGTAACAACGAATCTGCCCACTTACATCCATGGTGTGCCCGAACTACTTACCATTAGTCCGGTTACGTCCTAAGGACATGAAATTTTCCTAATAATAATTCTAATTTGTGTTAAGTTTCGGGAACTTGGCTTTAGCTGCTATACAACTGTTTATGTCTTTTTCAGAAGGAAGTCACTTAGTAACTTCGATAACATAGGTGTGATTCTCCAGGAGATAATCGTATACAATTTCCCAAATACTAGGAATGGTGGAGTGTGTACCCAATGCGGTTTTAATTCAAGTAACACCATGTTTAAAACGCTACTATATCACGTAGAGATATTTAAGGCATGATGAGTGTCTAACGGTCACAAGTGTCACCATGATGCTCCCAATTATGGGATCAAAATTGACGGTAGACGTGCAAGTAATTCTGTGAAAGATGACTAAGTAACGAGTCATCGAATCAAGATTCCCTATCAACGGAGTACCTCCCGTAGGGTTGGAATATAGCCACGCTCGACTAACATTTCATAATGATAATGTTAATGGAAACAACGGGAAGTAATCACTTCTCATTCTAGTGAACTTTTGTGACCCAGTTGATATTTAGTCTGATAAAATGTGGCATCGTTTAAATCTCCAACGTTTGAACTTTATAGCTTATGTTAATGAAATAAATGTTTTTGTTTAATGGGGGTACCAATTCCGTACTTTTTATCCTTATCTGGGTGAGGTGGCATAGTTCACAAGATGTTTTATTACCACTTGACTGTCTCCGTCTCGTGGTTTTTCGAGTCCCACTCGGACTTGGTATGATCTGCCCCATATATGAGTATGGAAAAATATGATACTTTCCCACCTTGGCACTTCCGCCCTCTAACTCATCGATTAACGTAAGGTTTTCGTCGAGTTTGCTCACTTCAAACCGTCTCGGTTTAGATTGGGAAAATCGTGTGGTTTTATGAAACCATGGGCTAAAGCCCGAATCCATAGTCACGCTAGTTCTGATAGGGGCAGTTGACCACTGCATCTGATTTTTCCCGTTAATCTCATATTCGTAATAATGTGAACAAGAAAAGAAGATCCGGCCCTCGAGTTGGTCAAGACTTGGGTCGTTGAGTTTCTCGACCCTTTGTCTTACGATTAATCAGCTCTGTTTCTCAATAGGGCAGGGAAGGAATACAGGCTGCTGGGAAATGTAGTAACATAGATCCACAATCGCTCGGCAACCTCTTGAAATAACAAAACCAGCTTCAAGAAGGCTGAATGAAAACCGAAATCAATCGAGGTAAGCCTAGCACTCTGACGGCTAGGGTACGAATAGAAGTTATGAATGCCATTTCGCAGCCAGTCGGTGCATCCACCCAAGTACTGATTTACCCTTTGGTCGTTGGGTTTGACTTGGTATCACACATCAAGGTATTACAATTCGTCTCGTATGTTAAGTAACTCTCCCCAAGTTTGAAGAGAATTAGTTGAAGTGTCGAAGTCTTATTCTTATTTTAAGTATATAATGTGTGCTTATCAAAGGATTCCCCCTCTGGAGGATGGGCATGATATCCGAGGGATGTATTCGGAAGATTCACTAGTCCCTTCATCTGGAATGACCGGGACTACTAGATTTCATGGTTTAACTTTCCCCCAAGTGGGTTCAGCGCACAAAAGACACCAAATTGACATTTGGATTGGACCGCGGTTAATGTTGTATATTTATAAATAAACGTATACATATGAGTGTCCTGTTAATACGAAGTATTAACGGTTACGAGGAATATAGGCAAAATTGTTCTCGCCTCCACAAGTCTTATTACCATCAGATCCGCATCCACACAACTCCTTTCCGAACTTTGATTACATCAAGTAAGTTTCTCCATTTATGTGTTACCCCTAAATCCCCTTGGGTTATCAACACCGATGCTAATTACGCGTCTTTACTAAGAATGAGAGATTGTATCATTAGCGAACGACAACTAGTAAAGGAAATATATGTTTCAACTGAATAGTTTCATAGACGACGGTCGGCGACATAAGCATAGTTGGTTCGTCGTAACATAGTGATTTCGAATATATGACTATACGTTCGAACAAATCCCGCCAAACGAAATAATTTACGCTGAATTGTCTTACCAAAGGCAGAAGGATTGATACCTATCATGAATCAATCATTGTGTAAATCGATGTGGGTAAGCTATTACCGGCTATATCCGCATAGTTCAGTACAAAGTACTACCAGGGTGTAGTATCCCTAGAAAGTCGTACTACATATTCTAAGAAGGACCTTCCCAGGATTAAAGTCGTTACATGTCAACCCCCAAACTACCTTTCATGTAAAATCACCGTAAACGTATATAGGTGTCGTTGTTACAACAACTGTGCCATCATTTATCGCATCAAACAGGGTCGAAGTCTCACACTGTATTGTCCAAAACATAACCGAACGGATTGCAACGTGAAGCCCGTCTGTCCTGGGTAACGGTACCTTGATGATGTAGCCAGGTGTTTATATACAGGAAGTACCGCAGCGTATCCACCACACCCATATACATGATCAATGTTCCGTTCACCGAGATATTCGGGCCTCCTATTACTTTCCGCGAATAATCAACTGAAATCCGAGACAATTATTACTCGTAAAAGAACACATTGTAACCGAGAGTCACACGAAACAAGGTTCCACACGCAAGGCGTTTCAAAGGAACCTTTATAATCGTAAAATTTTATACCCCATGGAATCGAATGACAACGAGAAGGGTAACTTATTCACGTACTCCATGCCATTTCCACAGCCCAGAGATCGTCATATTCAGATATAACATATATCAAAACATGTGCTAAAGAACACCACTAAGTATTATAGTATCACATGACGTAAAAGCTAAACCGAATATTGTAAGCAAAAGAGGAATCCAGCGGACAATCAAATGAATCGTGGATTCAAGGATGAAAAGTTTTGTAAAATGTTTGAACTCTGCGATTGTATAGCAATCGAATGTGAAGCAATGAGAAGTGGAATAAGGATCCGTACACATCCTCCCAGTCTATCAGAACGATATGCGCGTTCTTTGGGTATCAATGGTTTATAACACAAGCAATTGGTTTATACCACGGACGATTGGTTTATAACAAGGACAAATGGTTTTGAACAACGACACACAATTATTTTTATTTAAAGAATCAAACCATACAATGTTTTTTCTTTTAAATCGACTTATTACTCGGTTTTACAAAAGAAAAGTTTTCGGTCAAGATTCATGGTTACAAGGTTTTCTTTCACTTAAATCAACTTGCTAAGCTGATATATAAATTGCAAAATTAATCCTTTTTGTTTTCAAGGTTCATACTCGTCGACTCTCGAAGTTGGATGAGGTTTTGCAATATAAATACAAAGCCATGAGTTTGACAGACACAAACCTATATTACTCACATGCATTTTTATACTGACGTACCTATTTTCACATATGTTTTAGGTTTATCAATGTGATGTTTGTCGCCACATGCTACACATATGATGGACTCGGGCCTTATGACTTTAAAAATTTGAAAGACAATATGATTGTATTTCATTTCCGTTATTCCAAGACATTGTAATTCGATGATTCAATAAAACAATACTTTAAGTACCATGTGTTGTGAAACGATTTGTAACGTGACTCCCCAAGTGTTTCCGCCGCGTGTTGTTTTACGCGATTTGGGGTGTTACAGGTTGGTATCAGAGCTCATGGTTATAGAGAATTAGGTTATTAGTAATTCTTTGACCTAGTCTATAACCATCTTAGGACCGCAACGCGAGTTTACTTGCGTTTAGATTATTAATACACTATCATCACCTATCCTTGGGTGATTACCAAAAATGAAGCATAATACATCTTTTTAAAGTCAAAATTTTTCCAAAACCTCATGAGAAATCATCTATCCTTAGATGATTTGTTTTTGGGCTTTAAGCCTTCAAAGTTTTCAAAATCTCGTCAAAGTTTAGGCTTTAATAATGTGAACATGTGCAATCCGGAAGGGTGGATGCCTATACCCTGGGTTTTCTGTCTAAGGCTAGAGTGTTCGTAAAAATCCGCATCACCGGACCAATCACTCTTACCTGGGAACCTTGGGGTGAGTATTCACCTATAGGCTAAAGTATGTCTTCGCGATACATTATAGAGACCCATTTACTTTGATTAGTCACAGTCATTTGTTTGTTTTAAGTAACGAACAAATGATCATAATCCTATTGCTTCATCGATATTTTTGAACATTCATTTTGGTTATCCTTTTCAATCCAATTTGCTCTCTCTCATATTTTCCTCTCTTTTTCAGAATGCCTCCTCCTCACAGCGATACTCAAAGGTCTGAACTGCCTATACCATCGCCCAATAGATAGGCATAATACTCGGTGGGACCCTTATGTTAGCTGTAGCCTTATCCACTTTTGATGATAAGACTACTCACGAGGCACCAAAGAAGACGGAAGCCAAGCCTTCAAAAAAATCAAGGAAGCGTAAAGCTTCAAAGAATCATACAATGATTGCTCCAATTCCGCTTAACGAAGTGGGACCTAGCCAGGTGGCCCCGCCACCCGCTAAGAAGCTATACAGAGAAGAGTGCCACTGTGCAATCAATGTAACCTTCATCACTATGCTAGTGTCCGTTATCGAAAATGTTCAAACTATGGACGTTTTGGACATACAGCTAAAGTCTGTTGTTTAGCCACTATGTCAAACCAAGCTATGGCAGTTCCTACTCAACTCACCGCAACCCCTCATGCGAAACCTGTTTGTCCTAATTACGCACATGGAACCTGTTTCAATTGTGGTTATCCTAATCACATCAATTGACCTAGCTGGCAACATGACGACTCAACATATGGACACAAGATTTACATTGCCAATGTCAAGGCTTGTGCTGATGTCTGAATAAACACCTGAACTTTTATTTTTCCGTTTATTTCCAAAAATCTTGAAAACACTTTGATTGTCTATAAATAAATTTAGTCGTTTCCATTTTATTTACAAATGTGATTACATGTATGTGTGGTACACCCCTACAATTACCAACACCAAGGACATGGTTCCTTGCGAATCAAACTACTCTCGTAGTTTCTTCCATTTTGTGATCGCCCGCGATCTCCACAAAAATCCTAAGTACTCGGTTCTTCTAAGAATCAAAGTACAAGGTACAAGTTATAACTCTTAACAAGTACCACTTTAAATCCGTGATTGGATACCTAAGGGTACTTCCATGAGTCCTTAATTGGTCTTATGCAATAGGCATATGTGCATATCACAAATCTCTGGTTTTTCATAACACTTTGCATAGTACATGATTTCAAAAACATTATACTCTATTTCAAAATTTCATGATTTCAAAGACATATTGCTTCGTATGTTGACTGAGCATACCAAGTACACGGTTTTCAACGACTTTTTGCTTTGTATGTTGACTGAGCATACCAAGTACACGGACTTCAAAGACATTTTGCTTGTATGTTGACTGAGCATACCAAGTCACACGGTTTTCAAAAACACTTTGCTTTGTATGTTGACCTAACATACCTAGTGTGTGGTTTTCGAAACATTTTCACCACTCAAATCTCAAAATCCTTATAGAATATTCCTATCTTTATAGTTAGATTCTTGTAGGATATTTAAAGTACAGTCTCAAATCTTTCTATCTTCATAGTAAGATTTCTAAGAAGTGCTTTACATGCCAGTGGTTATTGTTTATGTGTAAAAACCAAAGCATAGTTTGATATGCTAAACTAAATTATAGTTTGATATACTAAACCAAAGCATAGTTTGATATGCTAAACCAAAGCATAGTTTGATATGCTACCAAAACCTTATAAGATCTTCTTATCTTCAAAGTTAGATTCTTGTGGATGTTTAAAGTACTAAGTTGAAGTCCTTGATTGGATTCCTTGTGTACTTTAATGCGTATATACAAATTGATGACCAAGTTGATGATTATGTGTTTATGTGATTAGTAGTGATTTAGGTAAAGAAACGAGCGTAATACCATAAGAACATGGTGGATACGCCGATGGTACTTCCTATATTTAAGTGTTCTTTTTTGTATTACCCTTGTAGCGTTATCCAAATCACTCTAGGATCTTTGGTGTTCAAGTCGACTCAAATGCTCGCTATCCAAATCCTAGTAGAATCTTCCATATATTTAACTAACGTAGATGAGGAGGAGGTGGAGAATCCTGATAACTTGGAACCAATTCCGTATACGGTTACTTATAATATCGACCAAACTGATGATGAAGTTATGGAAGTTATTCCTATGGAAATGTCTCGTTTTATGAACAATGACCAGAGAGGTAAGCGATCTGAGGGGGCAAGCATTCCCGGTTCTATGAATCTCAATGGGTAGTATTATGTCATGGAATATAAGGGGTTTGAACCATCCTCTGAAACAAAACGAGGTTCGATTACTTGTATCGGAGAATAAGTTAAATGTGTGTGCTCTTTTAGAATCGCATGTGGAGACCATGAAGCTAGCTAAAGTTTGTAAAAGTGTGTTCCAGAGGTGGAATTGGACTTCGAATGGAGGGCTATGCAGTCGAGGTACAAGAATCATTTTGGGTTGGAATGAGGATATGGTGGACATCATGGTTCTATCACAATCTGAACAGGTTATTCATGTTCAGCTTCAATCTAAAATTGATTAAAAAAAGTTATGTTTTGTTCTTTTGTCCATGCTAAGAATACGTACCAAGAGAGGAGATGTCTTTGGGAGAATTTGTGCAGACATAAAAGTTTTTTCCATGATAAACCTTGGATAGTTATGGGTGATTTCAACGCGACCCTGGACATTGAAGACTCTTTATTTGGTCCATCCAGCTTTACAATCAGTATGCGTGATTTTAATGAGTGTGTCCAATATACTGAATTGTTTGACATTAGTGGCCATGGGTTACAATATACTTGGAACCAGAAACCAAAGAATGGTGTGGGTATTCTGAAAAAGATCGATCGGGTTATGGGAAACGTAAAATTTCTTGAATTATATCCTGATGCATTTGTCACTTATCACCCTTATCGTGTATCAGATCATACTCCATGTGTCCTGAAGTTGGCTAGCATGATCGTTAATCGTCCTAGACCGTTCAAATTGGCGAATTTTAATACAACAAAACCTGAGTTCAGGATGTGTGTTGAGCAGGAATGGATGAAGAGAATAGAGGGTGTCACCATGTTCTCGGTTACAAAAAAACTCAGAAATTTAAAGCCCCATTTACGGAAGATCCTTTTCAATCAGGGTAACTTACACAATAAAGTTTCTGAGCTAAGGAAGAAATTAGATGATGTTCAAAGTTTAATTGATAAGTACCCGATGGATACTGAATTATGGCAACGTGAGGTGCAATGCCTCCAAGATTTTCAAGCGGCTGCGTATGATGAGGAGTGTTTCTTAAAGCAAAAGTCCAAGGTGGAATGGTTATGTGCAGGGGACTCAAATACTACATTCTTTCATAATGCAATGAAAAGTAGGAATGCGAGGGTTAAGATCCATTCTATTAAAGATACATCAGGCCTCCGTTATGAAGGTGAATGAGTTGTGACAGCTTTAGTCAACCATTATTTGAAGTTTCTGGGCTCGGAGGATCAAACTACTAAGATTAGCTACCAAGACCTGTTTGTTAATGCCATAAGTTCCCCTATTGCCAAAAACATGGTTAGGCAGGTTAGCCGTGAGGAAGTCAAGAATGCAATCTTCAGTATTGGTGAAAATAAGGCCCCAAGTCCCGATGGATACACATCAGCTTTTTTCAAGCAAGCTTGGGATATAGTTGGAGATGAGGTTACAAATGTTGTTTTAGAATTCTTCGAAAATGGTAAACTTCTGAAACAATTAAATCACACGATATTGGCTTTGGTTCCGAAAAAAGATACTCCCGACTCAGTCTTAGATTATCGGCCTATCTCGTGTTGCAATGTCTTGTATAAATGTATCAGCAAGATCATTACGAATAGGATTAAGGGCAGCCTGGAGTCGCTGGTTACTATAAACCAATCTGCATTCATGCCAGGGAGGAAAATTTCTGATAATATTCTATTAACTCAGGAACTACTGCATAATTATCACCTGAACAGAGGCCCGTCCAGATGTGCATTCAAAATAGACATTCAAAAAGCTTACGACACGGTCAACTGGTTGTTCTTGGAAGATGTTCTAAAGCGTTTTGGGTTTTCTCAGAAAATGTGGCATGCATAACGTGTGTGACCTCAGTATCTTATTCGTTGAGTATTAATGGTGATCTGCACGGCCATTTTAGAGGTAAACGAGGTTTGAGACAGGGGTACCGATGTCGCCCTATTTATTCACTCTAATCATGGAGGTCCTCTCCTTAATGCTTCAACGAGCTGCTCGTGACAGTTCAGCATTAAAATTTCATGGCCATTGTAAGAAACAAAAATTATTAATGTCTCTTTTGCTGATGATTTATTCATTTTTGTGCATGGAGACATTACATCTGTTAAGAAAGTGAAGGAGGTTTTAGATAGTTTTACTAGTATCTCGGGTTTGGTACCAAGCAATCCAAAGAGTACGGTCTTTTTCTGCAATGTTCCCCAAACGATTAAACGAGAAATTCTTAGACTAATGCCTTTCCAAGAAGGTCTGCTTCCTGTTCGTTATCTTGGTGTTCCATTAATCACCACTAAGCTGAGTTTTAAGGATTGTAAACTTCTTGTGGAGCGTATGGATAAGAAAATTGATAATTGGATAACAAAGTCCTTGTCTTTCGCTGGTAGGCTGCAACTAATCAGCTCGGTTCTTTCTTCCATGCACATCTATTGGGCTTCAGTGTTCATTATCCCAATTCGGATCATTAACGAGCTAGAAAAAAGAATGCGGCGCTTCATGTGGAATGCTAGTAGCCAAGGCAAAGCTCGAGCAAAAGTGGCTTGGAAAGAGGTCTGTTTACCTAAGAACGAGGGCGGTCTGGGTATTAGGAGTATTTCAGAGGTCAATAAAGCACTTATGGCCAGCCATGTGTGGAGTATTGTCAACAATCATCATTCATTATGGGTGCAATGGATCAATTCCTATAAGTTGAAAGGTAGAACTCTTTGGGATATTCCGGATAGTGGTAGCATGAGTTGGGGATGGAGAAAAATTTTGTCCCCGAAGCCTAGTGTGTCCTTTATATGGGCTTCTATCCGTAGCGGTGCTCAAACTAATGCATGGAGTGATAACTGGTGCCCGGTTAGTCCGATTAGATCTTTCATTACTCCAAGAGCTATTGCAAACGCGGGATTTACACTCCAATCTACTGTTGCAGATCTGATCGATGAGAATGCCCAATGGAAATGGCCGCAAGCGTGGTTTGATCTATACTCGGTAGTAATAAATATTAGCATACCAAACTTGGTTCACAATTTGGAGGACCGGTTTCTTTGGAGAGATTTGGATGGTTCTTATTGCCCATTTGGCTCTTCAACTGTGTGGAACAATCTACGGAACCGTGATGATCCAATTACATGGGCTAACATGTTATGGTTTAATCAATGTATTCCAAGACACTCTTTTCACTTGTGGCTATTAATTAAGAACAAGCTGAAAACACAAGACTGATTAGCCGTTTGGGAAGCAGGAAGTGCAACAAACCTAAAACTTATATGCTGCCCGTTATGTAAGTACAACATCGACTCTCGAGACCATTTATTCTTCCAATGTCCGTTTGCTTCACAAGTTTGGAACAAGTTAAGGCGATGGTTAACATGGGGGCTGTGAATGATTCGTGGGATTCTATTATGGCATGGATGGATCTAAACTCCAACTCAAAGAAGATTGATCATATTATCTGCAAGTTGGTGATGCGGCCTCTACCTATTTCATATGGAAAGAGAGAAATAATCGGCTTTTTTCGCAAAACAAGAGCACAGTATTCATGGTGACTGAAATGATCAAGAACACGGTTCGATTAAGATTGATGGATTTCAAGTTTAAGGGAAAATCAAACTACAGGTGGCTTTTGAAGTGGCAAATTCATACTGGCAGCGATGAGGATGAACCGGGCTAGAGTCTAGATTGCTTGTATCGTTACTTAGTTTTGGCTGGCTTTGGTTTGTTCCTTAGTTGTGCATTCTTGTTGCTTGTTATTCTTGTTTGGTTGTTTAGCTGTTTTTCTAGTTTCCTAGTCTTGGTATGCCAAGTCTAGTATAGTGTGTCATTCATGGCACACTCTTGTAATTCTTTGTCTCATTTATAAAATTTACCGGGGTAACCCCTTTACCCAAAAAAAGAGATCATTCGCTGATCTAGTTAAAGAGGCCTTTCAGGGTCTAGTTGAAGAGCTCATGTGGTGACCTAGTTAAAGAGATCGTTTGTTGATCTAGTTAAAGAGGCCTTTCAGGGTCTAGTTAAAGAAGTCTTTCAGGGTCTTGTTAAACAGGTCATGTGTTGACCTAGTTAAAGAGATTGTTCGTCAATCTAGCTAAAGAGATCATGTGTTGATCTAGTTAAAGAGATCGTCAATCTAGTTAAAGAGATCATGTGATGATCTAGTTAAAAAGACCCTTTTATGGTCTAGACAAGTCATCGCATGTTTACTTGTTTGATTTTCCAATACACATTGCAAAATGAACAATGCAGACTACGCAACGAATTGAATAATTATGGATGCATACATAATTATAAAATTCCTTGCATGAAAACCCATAGCAAGTTTTGTCATGTGTAAGAACCATAGTGATGAAAAACGAAACGGGAACAATGTAATAAGGGCATGGTGGATAGGTACTTCCTATATATAAGTGTTCTTTATTACATTGCAAGCGTGGCGTTATTTAAGTTACTAGAAGTTCTGGACCCTAACCAATGTTTTTTAATCTTTCACTTTCGACTCCAACTTCGAACACACACAAGTTTCCTATAATAGTCTTCATAGGAAACATTCTTCCGTACGTTGTTCGAAACCCCAAAATTCGCACCCCCTTCAAATTCTTCTACTACAAGAATGCCACTTTGACATTTACAGGACTCTCTTCGGAGGCTCGGTAAAATCAAAAATGTCATACACCTACCTATTGGACTGAAGTTTAGAATTTCGAATTTGAACTCATTCCTAAAGACAACAGACGAGTACAATTAACAAAGTTTGCTGGGAATCGAAACGTGGCTCAGAGTTTTATTCAGAGAACGAAAGATCATTTGAAAGCAATACACTCACATCTGTTTTCACAAGGTTTCCTCTAAAATTTAAATTTCAGGACAAAATTCTCTAAAGTAGGGGAGACTATGACATTTGTGCCTTTACAACCATCATACAACTCCGAACGATTTCAAATCCAATGAAATCTTGCATTTCATTCCCGGAAGGTGTATAATTACATGTGACATTCACACATTTAAGTCCATGTACAATTTCGATCTTTCAAAGCTTTTCTGGAAATTATACATAAACTATTACGCAAACGTAATCAGTTTAACGCAACGTACACTCTGGAACAATGAAACAAGCTAAACATACCCTAATATCCTTTACATAACTTTGAAATAAGTTTTAAAGGGTTCGGTATGGCAAAAACACGCTTATTCAAGCTCAGGGGCTGTTTTGCATAATCTGTGAAAGTATGCCGATTCACGTATCTCGTAATACGAAACATGTATGCACATTCAAAAAATTTTGTAATCATTCTTGTATTTTAGTGATGATAATGCAAAAATATCATTCGTTACGCAACTACAGTCGTTTTCGCATTAATTAAAGCATTCGTCGTAATTAAGCGAAAAAGCAACCGAACGAACCGAAATCCATGACATTTTTACATATTTCAAGTTCCATATGCTTTATCGTCCTTATAGAGCTTAAAAATGAGGTTAACGGGTGTTAGAAGTGCCAAAACGTGATGAAACAAGTCCATGGGCCATTTCTGCCATTTTTCAAAGTTCTGTCCCCAGACCAGGCTTTACGAACCGTAAGGCACAACCCCATACGGTCCGTAAGGGGTCCCCACCTAAGCAGAAACATCACAGCAACCTGTCAGCTTCTTATGCAAAGCCCTGGCCTCCAAGTTCTCAAATTTGCCAGCTTTGTACCTGCATTTGACACATGTTAACATCTCCCTAAGATCATGCCAACACATGGGACACTTGTGATGATCTTGTGGAGCTTGAAACACTATAAATAGCAAATGATTTCTTCATTCAAACTTGCTCATTTCCTTCTTCTCCAATCTGCTCTAAATTGGAGTTTACTTCCCTTGGGAGACCTCCTACTGAGCATTCTTGCCATCCTAGAACACAAGTAAGTGTTCTTCCTTAGTCTTGATTATTATTTTAGCTTAATTTACGCTAAAAGTCAAACAGTTGACTTTCTGTTTGACTTTCGGTTCTGACCATATTTGGTCAAGTCAAAGTTCAATTGAACTTTGCAACGTCGCAATCATGAAGGTTATGATCCCTAGCGATCATCTGACTGATTACCATGTTTACTAGTTGAAGTGACTAGTCAAAGTTTCGGTCAAAATGCGCATTATGTGCATTTTATGAACGAACTATTTTCGGGTATCAAAACCAAGTTTTGATACCAATTGAGTTTTATAAACTTAGTGAGACATGTTTGACATGTCTAACTCGTCACTTCTAGTATAGTGCTTGTTTAGGGTCGTTAGTCGAGCGGTCTTGACCACCGCTTTTGTGACAATTGTGGTATTTCATCATGTAACGATTCCAAACAATTTATCGATCAATGAAATATTGTGTTTTATTTACGAGATTTGTATTTTTATCATGACAATTGCATGTATTCAATTCTTGCGATTCAAACAACTTCTGGAAGTGAAATAGCAAACTTTTATGCAAAAGTAAGCAGTTTAACACGACGTACACTCTGGGACAATGACACAAGCTTAACATACCCTAAATGTCCTTTACATAAGTTAGAAATAAGTTATGAGGGATTCGGTATGGCAAAAACAAGTTTATTCAAGCTCAGGGGCTATCTTGCAAATTCTGCGAAACTATGCCGTTACGCATATTTCTCAATCCGGAACATGTACGCACATCCAAAAATTTTTGTAATCATTAAAATCTAGTACTCAGTGATTAGAATGCAAAAATATCATTCGTTGCGCATTTACGGTCATTTGCGCGTTCGTTACGATTTTCGTCGTAATTAACCGAAAACCGCAACCGTACGACCAAACGTACCGACACCCAAGACATCTTTGATCATATTTTAAGTTCCCTTAGCTTTATCATCCTTATAAAGCTTAAAAATCAGCTTAAAGGGTGTTAGAAGTGCCAAAACGCAACAAAACGAGTTCAGGGGCCCGTTCTGCCATTTTACAAAAGTTGCTGCCAGCTAAGGGCTTACGGACGTAAGCCCATGGCCCATACGGTCCGTAAGGACCCTCCCAGCTCAGCAGAAACTTGGCAGCTTCTTGTTTAAGGCCTTGGACACTAAACATTCGAATTTGCCACACTTCCTCTGTTTGCAACACCTCATTATACACTTGTAATGATCTGGAAACAACACCTAACACTTGGAATGACCTTGTGGCTTCAAGATTACTATAAATAGGTCATCATTTTGGCCATCATTCCTTGCTCATTCACTTCTTCTTTCTCTCTTGCTCTACTTGGATGATGCTTCCCTCATGATCCGTCCTCGGAAGATGGGTTTTCAAGTTAACAAACAAAAGTCGAAATTTGAGTATAGGCCGGTTGGAGCTAAGTCGAAGGATATCTTGTATAAGTCGGAATCTTTAAATACTGTTGTGTCTAGAAATCCGTTTGAGGTCTTAATTGATGATAATACGGAGAAAGGTCAAAGGAGTAAGGAGGGAGAAGGTGGACAACAGGAGGCGGATGATGAAGAGGTCATGGAAGTATATAATGAAACTGACGAGTTTATCACGGAAGGCACTTGTAATCCTAATGCTAAAAAGGGGCAAGCACTCCTATCCCGGAGGTTTCCAATGGTTAGTCTTGCTTCATGGAATATTAGGGGGTTGAACCGCCCTCTAAATCAAAAGGAGGTTCGAAAGATAGTTAAAGATAGTAATCTCAGTTTTTGTGCTATTTTAGAATCTCATGTTGATGTCGGTAATCTTAGTAAGGTCTGTAACTCAGTGTTCCCTCGTTGGGATTGGACTTCTAATGGGGGTTCTTGTGATTAAGGAACTCGTATTATCAAAGGTTGGAACCCGATGGTTTTTGATTTGATGGTGTTGTCTAAAACGTCGCAAGTCATGCATATTCAGTTATTCGTTAAAGAAGACAAGAAATGGTTATTCTGTTCGGTTGTGTACGCAGCTAATTACTATATCACTAGGCGAGAATTACGGTCCTAGTTATCTATGCATAAACTTATGGTAGGTGATAAGCCATGGTTGATTATGGGAGATTTTAACTCGGCTCTATACCTGGAGGATAAGTCTATGGGTGCCTCCTCTGTTTCAACGGGTATGCGAGACTTTCAAGCTTGTGTTTCAGATATTGAGGTGATGGATATTAACCAGTCGGGTCTCCATTTTACATGGAACCAAAAGCCAAAGAAGGGTGTTGGCTTGCTTAAGAAAATTGATCGTATCATGGGCAATACTCCGTTTATTACTGAGTTCCCTAATTCAGTGGCTGTTTTTCATCCTTATAGATTGTCAGATCACTCTCCTTGTGTTCTAACAATTAAACGAGCTGTTACTAGTAAGCCTAAGCCCTTCAAGTTTGCGAACTTTTTGGTTCATAAGCCTGATTTTCTAAGAATTGTGAAGGAGTCGTGGAAGATGAGTGTTAATGGGGTTTATCAGTTTAGGGTTGTGAAGAAGCTTCAGATGCTAAAGACTCCGTTATGTGCTTTACTATTTAAGCAAGGCAATCTCCATAAGAAGATGGCTGATCTTCTTTTTTTGGGTAAAGGGTTACCCCTGTGATTCTATATATTAACCAACCAAATAACACAAGTAGTGAGGATAATCTCCCACTAGTTCTATCATGAGACAGACCTCATGACAGTAAATCAAGCAGACAATATAAAGCAGGAATCAAAAGACAAGTACATCTACTAGACTAGAATCTAGAACCACTAATCACACAGAGAAAAATAGTAATCAGCCTCCATTATCGGATATGAAGTTGCCATTTATCTGCCATCTGCAGCCTCCGAACATTCGCACAATCTTTGAACTTAACCCCCATCAGCTTGTACCGAACTGTCTTTAATATTTGCTCGCATATGGTATCTGGTGGCCTAGATTGATTCTTGAACAATCTCGCGTTACGTTCTTGCCATATTATGTATGCTGCACAGGCAACAAACACTCGACTTGTATAATGCACTGCTGTTTTCGATCGAGCACGAGCCAGAAGCCAGGCCATAATGTCACTCCATCTGGGGCCAACCGTAGACATACCTACCTTATCTCTAGTCTTGTTCCATACCTGTTTAGAAAACTTACATTCAAAGAAAAGATGGTCATGGGAGTCAACATTCTCATAGCACAAAAGACACACATCATATTCATGTTTTTCCTTCTCGAGATGTCCCACTGGAGAATCTTATCCTGAGTTAGCAGTTTCCGACGAATAATCAACCACATAAAGAAAGCATGCTTAGGGATGCACTGATGAAACCAGACTACTTCAGCCCAATCCACTTCCGGCTCCCTTATCCGAATCGAATGCCAGACACTTGAAGAAGAAAATTCAAGTATATCATCCTCATCCTTCCAGCAAATTTGGTCCACTTTATTTGGTTCCAAATAAACCTGATCCAATTGAGTCAGTTCTGGAAACAAGTCTCTCCAAGCCGATGGCCAAGCCCAAGTACTTTGATTATATATATCCGCAACCGTATCATGAAGTCTAAATCCCGCATTGGAAATGGTTCTAGGAGACAGGAAGTTAGATAACGGACCAAGTTGACTCTAGTTATCATACCATGCTGACGTATTATTCCCATTGCCCAATCTCGACCACACGTGATCCCTGATACTAGGCCTCATCTGAAGAAGCTTTCTCCAGCTCCAGCTACAATTCGTAGCTTCCTTACATACCCAGAAACTGGAGCCTTTTAATCTGTAGGAGTAGATCCAGTTAACCCACAAGGACTCCCTCTTGTTCAGAATACTCCAAATATGCTTCGCCATAAGAGCTTTATTCGAATCTCCAAGTCGCCTAATACCCAGGCCACCCTCATATTTAGGGACACAAATAGAATTCCATGAGGCTTTAGCTTTTCCATTATGAAAATTTCCTTTTTGCGTCCACAGGAAATTTCGTAATTTAGCTTCAAGCTCCTTAATAATTTGTGCTGGCAAAATAAAAACAGCGGACCAATACGCATGCAAAGCTGAAAGTACCGAGTTGATAAGCTGCAGCCTTCCTGCAAATGATAAAAACCTATTTCTCCAGTTTTGAATGCGCTGCTCTATCTTTTCAATTAAAACATTGCAATCTCTAGAGAGCAGCCGGGACGAGATAAGCGGAACACCCAAATATTTAACCGGCAGCACGTCCTCCTCAAATCTCAAGGTCTGTAGAATTTCATTTTTAACATTAGGTGGAACATTGCAGAAGAAGGCAGTACTTTTTTGGATACTAGGGACCAATCCAGACATGTTCGTGAATGTAGCCAGTGCCATCTTGATACAGCGGGCAGAGGAGATATCACCACAGGCAAATAGAAACAAGTCATCAGCAAAACACAGATTGATAATTTGTTGTCTTTCACATCTATTGTGAAATCTGTATGAGGTATCAAGCCGAGCATCCCTCTGCAAAAGACATGTAAGGACTTCCATGACAAGAGTGAATAAATACGGAGATAATGGGTCTCCTTGTCTTAACCCACGGCCACCCTTGAAATACCCATGCAGATTTCCATTCACACTGATAGAATATGTCGTAGTTGACACACAAGTCATAATCCAATCCACCATTTTACTATTAAATCCGAATCCTATAAGAACATCCTTAAGAAAGTTCCAATCAACAGTGTCATAAGCTTTTTGGATATCCACCTTGAAAGCACATCTCGGAGGCCCATAATCCCTGATAGTTATGTAAGAACTCTTGAGTAAGCAGAATATTATCAGAGATTTTCCTACCTGGAATGAAAGCTGACTGGTTGATACTGACAATCTGATTAAGCATCCCCTTCATACGATCCGCCACAATCTTACTAATACATTTATAAATCACATTACAGCATGCAATGGGCCGATAATCCGTAATCAGGGACGGCGTCACTTTCTTCGGCACAAGCACTATCAGGGTATTATTAATTTCCCGGAGGAGTTTACCAGTCCTGAAGAAATCCAAAATGGCATTTGACACCTCTTGGCCTATGATATGCCACGCATTTTTAAAGAAAGCTGCTGAAAAGCCATCAGGGCCAGGGGCTTTCTCATTACCAAATCGAGAACATGGCCGTTTTCACCTCAGCAGCAGTAACTGGACGAACCATGTGCA
>CAMTDV010000024.1:51789537-51860829 GCA_947069175.1 Scalesia atractyloides
TTATCGATGACATCTTGATTTATTTGAAATCTCGAGCTGACCACGAACATCACCTCCGTCTAACGATGGAACTCCTAAAGAAGGAACAACTTTATGCCAAATTCTCTAAGTGTGAGTTTTGGCTAAATGAAGTTCAATTCTTAGGTCACATTATCAATGAACAAGGCATACATGTGGATCCCGCCAAAATCACAGTGATCAAGGATTGGAGTACACCTACTATTCCTACTGAAGTTCGTTCTTTCCTTGGTCTAGCCGGTTACTATCGTCGTTTTATCGCAAACTTTTCCAAGATTGCGGTTCCACTCACGTCTCTAACTCAAAAAAGTAAACCTTTTGAGTGGGGACCCAAACAAGAAGAACCTTTTCAAACCTTGAAACAAAAACTTTGTGATGCTCCTGTTTTATCCTTACCCAATGGCAACAAAGATTTCATTGTATATTGTGATGCCTCAAATCTAGGCCTTGGTTGTGTTCTCATGCAAAGAGACAAAGTCATAGCATATGCATCACGATAATTGAAAATCCACGAAAAGAACTACACAACTCATGATCTTGAGTTAGGTGCCGTTATTTTCGCTCTCAAAATTTGGAGACATTACCTCTATGGTACTAAATGTGTGATTTTCACTGACCACAAAAGTCTCCAACACATTTTCAATCAAAAGGAACTAAACATGAGACAACGACGTTGGATCGAACTTCTTAACGACTATGATTATGAAATTCGTTACCACCCTGGTAAGGCGAATGTCGTAGCAGATGCACTTAGTCGCAAAGAACAAGTCAAACTTCATTGTGTTCGTATCTAATCATATCTCCAAACACGTATTTCTCAAGCCCAACGTACTTGCGTAACCCAAGGCTTGTTGAATAATGAACTACCTCATAATCTTGAGCTTCAGCTTGAAACTAAAGATGATGGGTTGCTCTATTTCTTGAATCGTTTATGGATTCCAAACCAAGATAACCTTCGTACCCTATGATGGATGAAGCACACAAGTAACGTTACTCCATCCATCCGGGTACAGACAAAATGTACATGGATCTTCGTACCCAGTATTGGTGGCCGGGTATGAAGAAGGATATAGCTTTGTTCGTGTCCAAATGCCTTACTTCTCTTAAAGTCAAGGCAGAACATCAACGTCCCTCTGGTTTGCTCGAACAACCAGAAGTTTCGGTATGGAAATAGGAGAACATCGCTATGGATCTCATCACTAAGTTACCACGCACTTCTAGAGGCCATGACGCCATTTGGGTAATCATTGACCGTCTGACTAAGTCAGCACACTTTCTGCCAATTCGTGAGGACTTCTCTACTGACAAACTTGCTAAGATCTATATAATGAGATTGTATCTTGTCATGGTGTTCCTTTGAAAATCATTTCAGATCGTGATGCTCGTTTCTCATCTCGTTTCTGGAAAACCATGCAATCAGCCATGGGAACCAAATTAAATCTAAGCACTACTTATCATCCTCAAACGGATGGACAAACTGAAAGGACAATCCAAACACTAGAGGATATGCTTAGAGCTTGTGTGATTGACTTTCGTGGTAGTTGGGATTCGCATCTACCTTTGATCGAATTCTCCTACAACAACAGTTATCACTCCAGCATCAACATGGCTCCATTCGAAGCTCTTTATGGTCGAAAATGTCGTTCACATGTCTGTTGGAATGAAGTTGGTGAAGCTCAAATCACCGGACCTGAACTCATTCAAGAAACAACAGACAAAATCATGAAAATCCGCAATAACCTTTTGACAGCAAGAAGTCGTCAAAAGAGTTATGCTGACAATCGACGCAAACCTTTGGAATTCCAAATTGGTGACCGTGTTCTTCTCAAGGTATCCCCTTGGAAAGGTATGGTCAGATTTGGAAAGAAAGGTAAACTAACTCCTCGATATGTGGGACCTTTTAAGATTATTGAAAAGATCGGAAAAGTAGCCTACAAACTCGAACTACCTCCTTAACTTGGAAATATTCATCCAACTTTTCACGTATCCAACTTGAAAAAGTGTTTAGCCGATGAAAACCTACACACCCCTCTTGATAAAATTCGTATTGATGATACTATGCATTTCGTCAAGAAACCTGTGGAAATTATGGACCGTGAATTCAAGAAACTCAAGCGTAGTCGAATACCAATTGTTAAAGTTCGCTGGGAATCCAAACGTGGCCCAGAATTTACCTGGGAACAAGAGGATCAAATGAAAGCGAATATCCACATCTTTTCTCTCAAGTCTCATCTAATTCAATTTCGGGACGAAATTCCCCAAAGTAGGGGAGACTATAACATTTGAAAAATTTCAACCGTTGTTCCCTTGCGATCGGTTACGTTTTTAATAAAATTGTTTACAAAATAAGTAATCTTACAAGGACCTTAGTTGAAACCCCGGTCACGCACGACGAAACCGACACGAAAAAAGATGGACATCCCAGGCGCCATGCGCCAGAATCCCTGACATCTCCCGCGACGCGCGTGAGAGTGCCAGGACACGTGGCTTCGTTTCGCGACACGTGTCCAACCTACCTAACACCGGTGGCAATCTAGGCCTAGCTGAACTCCCCCGCGCCACGCAAGAGACACCCTGTCTCCCCGCGCGACGCGCGGGAGAGTCAAATTTCAGGTATATAAAGGTCGGCCTGGGACGAGTTCAAATCGCTCAGTTCGATCAAAAATCGACGTCTCTTTCTCTCTCGAAGCTCTGTTTAAATATCGAGCCCCCTAAACCCCTTAACATGCGAAGCTCTGCTCCGTTGTAAGTATTTTAACCCCTGATCCCTAATTCGTCACCCTACCCTATTGATTTAGGACCCACCAACGCATGTCGAGGCTCTGCCTGACTAAGTCCGTTGGGGTTCTGTCTCGTGTAATATCGTCACCCTGCCTGATTGATTTGGGACCCACCAACGCATGTCGAGGCTCTGCCTGACTAAGTCCGTTGGGGTTCTGTCTCGTGTAGTATGGCCACCCTACCCGATCGATCTAGAATCGCCAACGCATGTCTAGGCTCTGCCTGACTAAGTTCGTTGGAGTTCTGTCGAGTGTTGTATGGCTAAAGTGACTTGGGTTATTTTACTAACACGTGATGCATTGTATTATTATTAGGAACTCAGAATTTGCACCAGGAAGCTTTAAGTCAAAAATCCTAAAGCTACAGGCGAGTACATAGTTCTCCTTCTATATGTTTTCTAAATGTTTTGGGGTGATTCATATGCGCTAAACTACCTTTCAAAACATACTTACTACTTATGGTTCTTGTGAATACATAATTCCCCTCTTTTACATGTTTGGAGGTGAATTATATATTTCCACATTAACAAAACTTATTTACATATGATTTATATACACAACATGCTTTACATTGTACGAAACTTGAGGGTACGTTGAACATGACAATGATACATTCATTAACTTTGATCATGCCGACCGGTAGTATGTTATTGTACCATAGGATTGACAACCCCATTCCCGCTTCCTAGGTTTGTTTGGAAGTTTCCTCAGGGAATGACAGAAACTGTGCAACACATTTGACAGACCTTTATTTATAAAGGTTTGTCCGACAGTCAACAAGGCTTGAATGTATTCGCCGACAAACCACACTTGTTTTATACAAAAAGGCAAATTGTTTACACAAGACATTTGGTTGGTTCATACAAAGTCACAAATGGTGTCTAAGTAACCCATGCAATGTTTCTCTTAAATTGAATGATTTCTCATACATTTAACATGGAGCTGGAGGAAAATGTTACAGTTAAGGCCGATTATTCAACACCATGTATGGACTAAACTGGGAGATGGTAACAAAACACTAGTCTGGTTTGATAAGTGGGATGAGATATGTCCTTTGAATTCTTTTATTACGCCACGTATGATATCGAATGTGGATTCTATATGAACTCGAAGGTTGCAGATGGTGACCATGGGGGGTGGGGATGGCCGACTGAGTGGGTAAACCGATTTCCGGCTCTCCGAAACATGCCAAGTATCATACTGAACCCGGGTTTACATGATAGAGTTGTATGGAGAACTAGATCAGGAAAGGAGATGAACTACAGTGCCGCTATAGGGTGGGATGAATTTCGACTACACCAGAATGAAGTCCCATGGGCGAGTATTATTTGGTATCCCCAATCTATTCCTCGTCATTCTTTTTTAATGTGGCTGCTTGTGAACAAAAAACTAAAAACGCAGGATGTCATGAGTCGATGGTCTTCGACGGGTAGTCCTAATTATAACCTCATGTGCTGTTCGTTGTGCATGGTTGGTCTGGATTCCCATGACCACCTTTTTTTCGAGTGTTTATATGCTGCTCAGGTTTGGAATGGTATTCGAGATAAAGCAGGAATGGGATCGCTTGCCTAACAAGTGGGAAAGGATATTTGATCATTTGGTGCAATATGCGAAGTCAAAGCATGCTACTCATGTTATTGGAAAGCTTGTTGTTAGTGCGGCAACTTACTTCGTGTGGCAGGAACGAAACCAGAGATTGTTTTCTAGGAAAAAAAGGAGTGCAGATCAACTCATTGAGGTTATTCTAATAACAGTTCGGATGAAGCTACATTTGATGAAATTTAAAGACACGAGTCACACTAGAGATCTTCTACAGGAATGGAGACTTCCTAGAGGGTTGCTGATAAATGATGATGAACATGGCTAATGGTGTTACATGTGTTTTTTTGTAACTTAGTGTTATGTGTATTGTCGAGTGACGTGCTCATTAAATTGGTATCTAGCGTCTGTAGGATGATTGCTTGTTGAACTCTAGTATGGCTTGTCATACTTGAGAATTGAGGTTTCTGTCTACCTCACTTGTTATTTTTGGATTGATTGATATAATATTTACCGGGGTAAACCCTTTACCCAAAAAAAAAGATTCATGGCTACAAAGATTTATTTAAAATAACAACTGTTGAAGTATCCTTCAATATACAAAAGCCATGAATCGTGACAAAACTTATGTTACTCGCCAGCATTCAATGTTGAATTTATTTTCACATATGTTTCAGGTACTAATACATGATCAAGTATGCTCACACATAGGATGGACGGTGGCCTTAGCTTGATTAAAAATAAAATAGTTGTTGTATTTTGTTCCGAATTCTCAAAGACGAGTAATTTATAAGTTCAATAAAGCAAAACTTTATTTACCATGTGTTTGAATCAATTTGTAACGTGACCCCTGACGTTTCCGCCGCGGGTTGTTTTTATTACGCGGTCGGGGTGTTACACCAATTAAGTATGTATGCTAACCGAATCAAATTGATTCCAGATGCTATAGGATCCCAAAAACACCTATTTTGAATTCTTGTGTTAAGGGAATCTAAAGGATCCAAATTCAACCTAGTCTGGATGAAACAGAATCTGGATAACACCCATTATGAGTCATTTTGATTAGCGATGTTTCAGGATCTGAATTCAACCGAGTATGGATGCTATCTGAATGTAGCCGACTCTGGACGCTATATGATTTGTAAAACATTCTGAATCTCGCATGCTAGGGAAGCTGAATGAACCAAATCAAACCGAGTCTGGATGGTATTGGATACGAATATCACCGTTCTAAATCATTCCGGTTAGTGATGGTACACGATCCGAAACCAACTGAGTATGTGCGCTAACCAAATCATATCGATTCTAGCAGTTATAGGATCCCTGAAGAAACCCTAGATCAACTAGACCGGAATCAAAGTAGATCTATGGAATGGGCTCTGCATAAAAGGGTTAACCCTCCGTTTGGTTTCACAATGGATGATGAATAGAACAATACTCCGGCTGATCCTGCAAAGCAGAACACCGTTAGCTCGCCACGGGGAGAAGGGGGGTTCTCTCCGTGACCACCCTCCGGCGTGAGAATAAGTACAGGTAGTCGGAAGTAAGTATTGTAAGTAAGAGAGTAGTTGAGTGGGAATACCTTTCCTTGAACTCCAAGTTACTTATTTATAGCCGGTGTTTGGCGCCAAAAAGAGAGATTGTTAACTTTAACGGAATCTTTTGTTATTCTATTAATGTTTGTTGGCAATCTGTTAGTGCACACGGATCGTGAGCTCATCAGCGGTTAGGGAGGCGCCACGTGTCAACATGAGATCAGTAGATCTTATAAATGTGAGCATGCCATCACCGTGATCTTCCTCAGCTGTCCAGATGCTGCCATGTGACAATTGGTTATAACCGAAAAGATGCTTGTACGATTGGGTGTGAATGGCTTCTAGAAGGTTTCACAGCTGTTATCCATCTATTATTCGCCACGTGTACATTCTGTTACAACAGAAAAGATTCCCCTTGCTTCTGCACCAAGTTAAGGATTTTGCTAAGGGAAAGTTTCAGGATTTACTGTTTCCTTGCGCAAGAAGCGCAAGTTAGTTAGCTGATCTTCCTTCTTTTCCTTGCTGCTAGGCGCAACCTTTGGTGGATGCTTGCTTTGATATAAATATCTGCGCAAGGTTTGCGCATGGAGCATTATCAAGCAAGAATGTTCAAGGTTAACTTTAAACCTTGCGCGAGCCCGCGCAAGGTAGTTAAATAAAGCATTATCAAACAAGAATGTTCAATGTTAACTTTGAACCTTGCGCGAGCCCGCGTAAGGTAGTTAAATGAAGCATTATCAAACAATAATGTTCAAGGTTAACTTTGAACCTTGCGCGAGCCCGCGCAAGGTAGTTAAATGAAGCATTATCAAACAAGAATGTTCAAGGTTAACTTTGAACCTTGCGCGAGCCCCGTAAGGTAGTTAAATGAAGCGTTATCAGACAAGAATGTTCAAGATTAACTTTGAACCTTGCGCGAGCCCGCGCAAGGTAGTTAAATGAAGCATTATCAGAAAAGAATGTTCAAGATTAACTTTCAACCTTGCGTGAGCCCGTGCAAGGTAGTTAAATGAGGCATTATCAGCCAAGAATGTTCAAGATTAACTTTGAACCTTGCGCGAGCCCGCGCAATGTAGTTAAATGAAGCTTTCCTCTCTTGGATACTTGGCGTAAAGTTCTAATAAATCTTATTTTGGCAAAGAAGTCAGCGGCGAAGTTTCCTTAGAAATTATTAATGGGTATGGTTTCCTTGATTGACGCAAGGTTATTGGGACCATACCCCTTCAATCCCAAAAACACCTATTTTGAATTCTGCTGGTAAGGGAATCTAAAGGATTTAACTTCAACCGAGTCTGAATGAAACACAGTCCGGATAACCCCTTTGTGAGTCCTTCTGAATAGTGATGTTACATGATCTGAATTTAACGGAGTATTGATGCTATCTGAATGCAGCCAACTCGGTATGCTATACAATTCGTAAAACAACCATTGCGAATCTCGCATGCTAGGGAAGCTGAATGATCCAAATAGAACCGAGTTTAGATGGTAAAGAATATGAATATCACCCGTTCTGAATCATTCTGGTTAGTGATTGTACACGATCCGAAACCAACTAAGTATGTATGATAACTAAAGCAAATCGATTCTATAAGCTATAGCTCCCAAAAACACCTTTTTTTAATTACGCTGGTAAGGGAATCTAAAGGATTCGACTTCAACTGAGTCTGGATGAAACACAATCTGGATACCCCCTTTGTGAGTCCTTTTGAATAGTGATGTTACATGATCCGAATTTAACGCAGTATGGATGCTATCTGAATGTAGCCGACTCGGGATGCTATGTGATGTAAAACAACTTCGAATCTCGCATGCTAGGGAATCTGAATTATACAAATTGAACCGAGTCTGGATGGTAAAGGATATTAATATCACCCGTTCTGAATCATTCTGGTTAGTGATGGTACACGATCCGAAACCTACTAAGTATGTATGCTAACTGAATCAAATCGATTCTAGAAGCTATAGGATCCCCAAGACATCTATTTTGAATTCCGCTGGTAGGGGAATCTAAAGGATTCGAATTCAACCGAGTCTGGATGAATCGACTAAACGGGTCGGATTCGAAAGTCAAAGCGATGGTCAAGACCGCTCGACTTACGACCCTAAATGATGTGACAACCCAAACTCTCGAGGAAAAACCGTTAGTTTCGCATCTATATTCCAATTTATATAACGATCTTATTCGACGAATTTGGTTTATATTGATCCAATTGGTATTGTGCAAACAAATATTCGAACTAAATCCATATCGGGTTGAACCAACCCGAACCGCTTGAACCGTGGCTTAACTTTGCATAACTCGAACTTATGAGGCCCGGACCATAACATCGTCTTAACATCATCATAATACATTAGATTAGTTGATTCATTATATTTATTAGTTGATTTATTAGATATGTTTAAAAAAATAATAACTAAGTTAGTAAAGTAAAGTTGTATCAACCAAATTTCCATCATTCCTTGCCCCCCCCCCCCCCCACGATGGCAGCCCACTTCCATTCTTAGTTTTTGTTATATATGGCCCAATCTTGTGCATTCCTTAAACCACCCCACAACAAATCCCAAATAGATTATATTACGTATTCTAGCATGCAACAATTTATAAAAACCTAAAGCTCCTCTAACCCTAACCTGTGACCTCTCTTCCCTCCCATACTGTCGACATAAATCAGGAGCTTCAAGGCTAATCGGATCCCCTTTCAATCACTAGGTATCACATCTTGTTACTCGTTTGTAGTTATAGAAGTTTATACATGCTTTTCGGTTGTTAAATCAGGTTAACATGGCTGTGTTTGTGTATATCTGTGATGATCTTGATGTTTACTTATGGCCTAGGGTTGCTAGGATGCATGTGTGTTCGGTATTATGATCGTTTACGAGTTGTATGATTTCTAGGGTTTGAGTCTTGTATGGTTGAACCTTGTTAGGTTTGTTGATATTTGATGAATTAGATGATGAATAATGATGTAAATCTGCTGTAGATGAGGTATATAATGTCGTGTTGCTCGCTAAAAATGTGTTAAAGGTCATAAAATTCGTTTTAAGAAGTCGGGTAGGGAAAACAGATTATGTCTAAGATTTACCGTGCCATTTGCGTAAATATGTTTTCGGATGGTTAGATATGTGTTATGATAATTATATGCCAAAACATGTTTAATAATGTTATAACATCAGTGTATATGGCAAAACATTGGTTACATAGGCTTAAAGTTGATTTATTCGCAAAAAGGGCGTTTTGGTCATATTTAAAGACATATTAAGCAACTTAACATAACACTAACCAAACAACGTGACCATAAGGTATAACCTTAGAGGGTTATTCCTATACAACTTGGTCACAAATATGTGTTTGGTCGGATTCGAAAGTCAAAGCGGTGGTCAAGGCCGCTCGACTTACGACCCTAAATAAGCACTAAACTAAAGTGACGAGTTAGACATATTTGACATGTCTAACTAAGTTACAAAAATGTTTTGGTATAAAAAAAAGTGTTATGATACCCGAAAATAGTTTCGTCGCAAAATGCACATAATGCGCATTTTGACCGAAACTTTGACTCGTCACTTCGACTAGTAAACGTGGTAATCAGTAGGCATGATTGCTAAGGATCATAACCATCGTGATTACGATCACGTTGCAAAGTCCTATTGGACTTTGCTTTGACCAAGTCATGCGCAGAACTTAAGTCAAACAGAAAGTCAAACTGTTTGACTTTTAGCTCAAATATGCTAAAAGAAATAAACAAGACTAATAGAGAGCACTTACTTGTGTTTGAAGAACACTTGAAGAGCTCAAGGATGAAGAATGCTCAGTTAGGAAGCCTCCAACAATGTGGTAAGTAAGCAAGAGAGAAAGAAGAAGTTAATGAGCAAGGAATGATGGCAAAATGATCACCTATTTATAGTATTCTTAAAGCTACAAGATCATTCCAAGTGTTAGGGGTTGTTTCCAGATCATTACAAGTGTATAATGAAGTGTTGTTAAACAGAGGAAGTGTGGCAAATTCGAAGTTTAGTTGTTTAAGCCTTAAACAAGAAGCTGCCAAGTTTCTACTGAGCTGGGGGTCCTTACGGACCGTATGGGCCATGGGCTTACGGTCCGTTAAGCCCTTTAGCTGGCAGCAACTTTTGAAAAATGGTAGAACAGGCCCTGAACTCGTTTTGTCGCGTTTTGGCACTTCTTACACCCGTTAACCTGATTTTAAAGCTTTATAAGGACGACAAAGCTTAGGAAACTTGAAATATGCTCAAAAATGTCTCGGGTGTTGTCACACCCCGACTTGCAGCGGAAGAAATAATACGGGATGCAACAGACACCTCTGGTACAAGCACATTGTTTATAAAGACACTACATTTTATTACTTACAAAATGTTGATTACATACTAATATGTATGTTACAACTCCGTGTTCCCATGAACCACATAAGTCTTCTAAGCCACATGCGTCTATATCAGGGTTCGTGTATAAACATGTCTTGAACAACATACACGGATCACACCAGTCTCAAGTTACCTGAAATGCATGTTAGTTTTAAAAAGGAGTTAATTACATAGTTAGTCCTTATGGTTTTCACAAAGTAACATACTTAGGTACCAATAGTTTAAAATCACATTCTAGGGTATTAACTTCTCATTTTGTAATGTTTAGAGGTATTAACGTTAATTGTTTGTTAAACTATTAGTACCTAAGTATGTTATTTTATGCAAACCACAGGGACTAACTATGTTAATACTTTAGAAGTTAATGCCTTCAAACGTTACAAGATCAAAAGTTAATACCCTAGAAGGTGATTTTAAACTATTAGCACCTAAGTATGTTATTTTGTACAAACCACAGGGACTAACTATGTAATTAACTCTTTTAAAAAGGGTCAGCTAAACGCTGCTGGTGAGTTCACACAGACACTCCGTGTCACACAAACACATCATCGCACCGGGTCGTGTCACCACAGACACTTCCCACCACCAAGTGCATCACATGCAGTCCAATATTCCCCTACAGTTCTGCCTAATCACATAACCAGGTTAGGACGCGTGCAGTGCCTGGTTGCCTACACACTGTGTCACACCGACACAGCCTGGCGGGATTGGGTTTGTCAGACCAATAGTACTATCCACTGCCCACGGCTTACGCTAATCACTTGTAGAGGGGAGGTAGTTCGTGTGTTAGATAATTCACATCATCACAAGTTGGTGCAATTAACACAGTTTGTAACATGCAAATCACCCCAGAAAACAGTAAAACAGTTTAAAAGTGGGGGAGTGAAAACTCACTCACAAGTTGGTGTAATTAACACAGTTTGTAACATGCAAGTTACCCCAGAAAACAGTAAAACAGTTTAAAAGTGGGGGAGTGAAATTCACAAGATAGTAGCATCACAGGTAGCAATAGGAGTATATGTAAGCTTGTTCGGCTTTAACAGCAATCATGCAAGTAATTACTAATATCAGTCGCTAGGTCGGTAACGACTATAACTTGGGTTCTAGTGGGTATTTTCAGTTTATATTGTACATATAGTATCCAGGTGTGGTGATGGATGTTGGGGTAGGATTAGTTTAACATTTGGCTCCCAGGCACCGGTTCGCGTGCCAGCCAAAGTCGGTTGTTTTATGTGTTCGGATAACGACACTAAGATTAGACAGTGCCAATACATTGTTACTTAGAAAAGATTAAGTATTTATTAAGGAAATCCGGACGTTTGGAGGCTCTATGTCCCCCGAATTTGAGTTTCCGTTTTCGCCATCGGGGGATCTTCCCGAACGGTGGTGGAACACACCCAGAGTGTCCCGCTTACCCTGGAACCTACCAAAATGTTCCCGATGTTCCAATTATAGTCAAAATAGGTTTGGGTCCGTTCCCAGTTTTGGCAGGTTCGTTGTCCAATAAACTACCGAATTTAGTTAAAATAAGCGTTTTAAAAGTCGAAAAATCTCATTTAATCTACATAGTTCATAAAATCCTGAAGTTTTTGTAGAACTCAGTAAAAATATATAGATTCCAATAAAATTATTTTGGGAATTTATAAGTTATTTTAACTCCTCAAATAAATCATTTGTAAAACAGTATTTAACCGAATAATTCACTTTGTTTATCATCCAATGTCTAAAAATTCCCAAATTATTCCAGGAACTTCCTTACATGTCCAGAAACTCCCTGTAAAAATTTGGAATTTTTCTGATTTTGTTTCAGTGCGATTCCGGCTTCCAAAAACTCATAAAAACGCGGATTTTTAATCCGTATCAAAACTCAACCAATGGACTCCCAAACTTCCCAGAACTTTTCTTATATGTTTCTTAGTATTCATGTAAATTTTGGTGATTTATTGACTCTATTTGGTATTTTTTTTCTGGATTTGTTTTGATAAAAATGTCAAAACTTCACCAAAAATCGTGGAAAATTCCAAAAATTCTAAACTTTTACGTGGACCTTTCTGTCAATACCCTACATCACCACACCAAATTTCAGCTCAATCCAATACACACGGACCAAGTTATGGTCCAAACAATATTCTACCTATTATAGATTCGAGTTTCGGGTGATATACCTAGCGATTTCTTCGATTCCAAGTGTTTTTCTTGAGTCCAGAAGTGGGTTCACATTCGGTACCTATATACCAAGAACAATCCAACCATGCCATAACCCATGTCAATCAAGCCTTGTTTCATAGTTTTTCAGTTAATAACTTTGTTAATCAATTTCGGTCGATTAAGGGTTGATTAGGATATCAAAACCTGAAGTTTCATGTTCTTGGCAACCATATGACAACAGGGAATTCACAAGGTGTTCTTATTCAGCCAAGAGCCTTGTGTAAACCCTCCAAAATCATGGATTAAAAAGGGTTTTTCGTTTCTAAATCATGTTTAATCAAGAATTCATAATCAAAACCACTTAAACTTGTAAAATTACCTTGGATTAGTTGAGTTTTAGAGTAGTAATCAGCTGAATCTTGAGAGAAAATGGCAGATTTTGGTGATGGAAACTTGAAAAAATGAAGAATAAATGAGAAAAAAAAATTTAAAATATATATATGGGGAGGAGGCATAGGTGGGGTGCCCCTACCCGACCCGCGCTTTGTCGTGCTTCGTTTTTCGTGTTAAAAGATGATGTTTATCTTCGGCGTTGCGTTTAGGTTCGTTTTGGGTCCTGTACGCGTCTCTGATTTGCGAAACGGGCTCCGTTTTTCGCGTTTTTAGTGTCAAAAGACTCGGTTTTAAAATCAAGCTTAACCATCTCGAAACCCGAGCACGGTTACGTTTTAATCATAAAAGCCTCCTTTTAGGTTAGTTTAAGTGTTTTTAGGCTTGATTGACCATTCCTTGCATGTTTGGTTTGTCTTTCATTGCTCCTAACGCAAAGGCATTTCCCCAACCGGGACTGCCTCGTTTTGCGTGCCTGAACACCGATTTGTTTCAAATCTTACGTCAGAGTCTATGGCACATAACTAAGATGTTTCGTGAACTCAGAATCTTAAAGGGCCCTACCGTTGGCCTAATAATCGTGATCGAATGTTTAAAGCACTGTTAAACATCAAGTCCCCGTTTAACACGCTGTTAAAGGCTAAGGACACCAACCTCATATCGTTGGCCCTTAATAGTGTCATGTCAACCATGACGTGTTCCTAGAGTCGTCAATCCATTCACGACTTTTGTAACACCTGAGACATTTTAATCATTTTACAGATTCAAAACGAGTTTATTTCAAAAAAAATTCACATATCCTTGATCGATTTCAAATTCCTATACAAACTTCTATAAGCGAAACCGTAAACCGATACGCCAACAAAGGCCGTTTAACATGACGTATACTCCGAGACAATGACACAAGCTTAACACACCCTAAATAACCTTGTCATAACTTAGAAATAAGTTTTGGAGGGTTTGATGTACCAAAAACAAGCTTATTTGATCACAGGGACTAATTACGACAAACTGCAAAAGTCTGCCGATTCTCGCAGCGACGCACACTACGGCTTCTATAAGCGAAACCGTAAACCGGTACGCCAACGAAGGCCTTTTAACACGACGTATACTCCGAGACAATGACACAAGCTTAATACACCCTAAATAACCTTTTCATAACTTAGAAATAAGTTTTGGAGGATTTGATGTGCCAAAAACAAGCTTATTTGATCACAGGGACTAATTACGACAAACTGCGAAAGTTTGCCGATTCTCGCAGTGACGCACACTACGGAACAAGAAAACAAGCCTAACATACCTTAAATATCCTTCACATAACTTAGAAATAAGTTTTGAGGGCTTCGGTATGGCAAAATCACACTTTTGTAACTTCAGGGGCTATTTTGCAAATTTTGCGAAACTATGCCTTTATGCGTAAATCGCTATCCAAAACATGTACGGACATCCAAAAATTTTTGCACTCATTGAAATATCATATTTTAGTGATTTGAATGCAAAAATGCCATTCGTTACGCATTTACGGTCATACACGCGTTCGTTACGCTTTTCGTCGTAATTAACAGAAAACCATGACCGTACGATCAAACGAACTGACTCTGGAACATTTTTTAACATATTTCAAGTTCCCTATACTTTATTGTCCTTATAAAGCTTAAAAATGGGGTTCACGGGTGTTAAAAGCGCCAAAACGCGTCGAAAAACAAGTTTAGAGGCTGCAGGGACCATTTCTGCCAATTCTGAAAGTTTGGGCTTCTAGCGGGGCGCGAGCCCTAGCCTAAATGACTGGCAGCCCGCGAGAAGCCATCATACACAGAAAATTATAGCTGGCAATAGCCTATTCTTAGGGGACACTAAGCACACGAATTTTTGCCACTTCTCTTCTCTTTTGGACACCTAATTGGACACTAATCAAAGCTCTAACACCTGGCCTAACACATGTCAAGATTTGGTGATTATTTGATCATTATAAATACCAATTTCAAGTCCATTTTTGAAACTTTTAGTCTCCTTCATGCTTTGATCAGCCACAAATCCGAATTTCTATCATCTTGGAGCTTTCTCTGGTGTTCTTGATCATTACCCTTGTGTTTGTAAGTGTTCCTTCATGACTTGTTCAATTATTATAGCTTAAATGGACTAAAAATCAAACAATTTTCCTACGCCATGTAACTACAAACAGTTTAACTCGGCTGAACAACTCAAGTTTAATGGGTCTGAAGGAGCAATTGGGCTCCTACAATGGTTTGAGAGTATAGAAAGCACATTCCGCCATGTTCAGTGTACTAGTGAGCGCAAAGTAGAGTTTGCCTCGAGTGTTTTCCAAAAGAGAGCACTCACTTGGTGGAACGGAATCATGAGGGACAGAGGTGCAGAAGTAGCTATGGCACAAACATGGGAAGAATTCAGGAATCTTATGATGAAAGAATTCTGCCCCCGACAAGAAATAAGGGCACTCGAAAACAAATTTTACTATCTCAAACAGGATAGTGGGGAAAACCGTGCCTACACTGACCGGTTTGAACAATTGAGCTTACTCTGCCCCACTATGGTCACACCATTGGATCGGGCCATTGAAAAATACATTTATGGCCTACCTGACCCAATCCAAGATATTGTCATTGGCAGCAGACCTGCGACACTTAGGGAGGCTAAAGAATTAGTTGCCACCCTAACCAACTCCCAGGTCAGGAAAGGGAAACTTTTTCGAAACTGAGACAAGAAACGAGTTACGCAAGAAACAACGGTTGAATCTTCCAGAAATTCTAAGAAGCGCAAGACTTCAAGGAATTATGCAATCCATGCGCCAATCCCACTCAACTCCATACCCGTTAGGGGGTTTTATCGTGGGAAACATCCTCGATGCAATCGTTGCAACTATCACCACCCAGCATTCTCCATGCCGCCAGTGTACAAGTTGTGGTCTTTTTGGCATCTATCTGTGACCTGTCGCATCCGAAATCAAGCTACCCCTACTCAGACAAGACCTCGATATCCAGCTGGAGCATGTTTCAATTGCGGTGATTTAAATCATTTCAAGCGAAACTGCCCGAGGCTTGCAAATGCTAACGTACAAATGTACAATGTCAATGAGGTTCAAGCTGACGATCAAGCACTCATGATCATTTGAACCTTTACGTATTCCTTACGTTATCTAGAAACTGTGAATGATATTTCAACTGTGTTTGTAATGAAATATGAATATCAAGAAGTTTCCTTCATTTATTCGTGTTCCAGTTACAAATTTCAATATGATTAACTATGTGAAATTTACAACTACATACCCATTTCGAGGATTATGTTCTTATTATTAGGAACTAAATCTAGCAAGAATAGCATATTATGATTTGCACACTAGTGCATTCGTACAATCGCTGCAAAACAAACACTACGAATACTATTTGCCTATTACTTCTACTTTTGTTTTCATGACGGTACATATATAGTTTGGTTACCTATTATGTATAGTACATGAATACGATGTTGCTTTGCATGTTGACTTAGCATACAATTTACAAATACATATTCGTTTAGTATATGATACATACTACCAGTTCAGTTAGTGTGAAACATATATTAATATTTATACTAGAATGAAATACCTGCTACTAATTTGTGGTATGCATAACAAGTAGTGTCATCATTTCTAGTATGAAACACGCCCAAATTCAATAATTACTATGTTGTGATGATGTATAAATGATGTCAATATTGTGTTATGACGATGATTATCTGGTTTAGTTATTGTTTCGACCTTATTATCTGTTTCCCTTACTTAACAAGAGGAGCTATGTGGACCATGCGACGAAACGCGTAATTATGGGTGCACACTTAATTACGAGGATCGACACATGAGAATCATAGTAAACTTTGTTAAGATGGTGGCATAAAATCTAGAGTGATTAGGTAATGGGAAGGCTATGACGCAATAAGACCACCGTGGATACGCCGATGGTACTTCCTATATATAAGTGTTCTTATTGTGTTATTCTTCGGAATGTTACCAGGATCACTTGAAGGTTTTATGTTATCTTGGACCATTATGTGATTATGTGACTATTTATTATTTGGTTATTGAATGCAATGGACGATTGATGAGTTCATACATTAACTCTATTCGAGCTGACCGGGAGTATATTATTGTGTTAAAGGTGACGATCTTGATGCCATAGGTATGTTGACCCGTCTCCTATGCATGAGATGCTCATGGTACATGGGATGTACCTCGTGGGACGTTAGAAATCGTGTACGTATGGCAAGGCTTAAATGTACACCCCTTTTGTTGCTAAGATTTACACTAAAGCCTTAGTATAACATAATGCCGTTTTTACACAATCGATGAGGACTTAAAGATTCAAAAGTTCTAAAGGTCCGAATACCTTGAGATATTTTGAATAAATACGATTACGCTTTGGATCCCCCAAACATGCCCTTTTTACACATAAATTAGTTTTAAACGTATACGAACATTATTTTGACATCTAAACTGATTTCACAACTTAAATAAACTGTTTTGACATATTAGACTTGTTATAGGACATATTTTACCATCTGAACCCCTAGTTACGTTTATGACCCGTTAAAGTGACGTAAACAACTATGGTGAGCCGTATCAAGCCAAAACCTTTTAAAATGCTTCCAAATCAGAATGTTAATGAACGATATTATACAAGATCCAACTCTTGTTTGGTTTATATTCTTCATTCTATCCGATTTCTCGTTTTCAAGTTTCGACACTAACATTATATATCATTTGAACAAGATCTATACGCTATCCCAGGCGAGTACATTGCTACCCTCTTTTATGTTTTCCAAATGCTATTGGGGTGATCATTTGTGTAATAAATTTTTCTTAAATGTATGGCATGTATATGTTTACTAAGTGTTTTTTGTGTGTTATTTCCGATTATGCAACATGACGATTGATGGCATGTTATTTAAAGAGGTCTTTTAGGGCCTATATCCTTGTAAAATCTTTCTATCTTCATAGTAAGATTCTCAAAGGATGTCTGAAGTACGCTCTTAAATCTTTCTATCTTTATAGTAAGATTTCTAAGAAGTACATTACGAGGAACAATGAACAATGAACGATGAACAATGAACATGAACGATGAACAATGAACAATGAACGATGAACAATGAACGATGAACAATGAACGATGAACGATGAACAATGAACAATGAACGATGAACAATGAACGATGAACAATTGGTTTATGTGTAGAATTGTTGTTGATTTAGATACGAAACTAGAGTAATATAATAAGAACATGGTGGATACGCCCCTGGTACTTCCTATATATAAGTGTGCTTATTGTATTACCTTCGTAGCCTTATCCAAATCACCATTAGGATTATGATTTTATGATACAAGTTGACAAGACAATGTGACAAGACTTATTTCCTATTACATCTACCTATCTTTATAGTTAGATATGTGTGGAATGTTTAAGGTACTAATTGGTAGTGCTTGATTGGATTCTCCGTACTTTAATGCGTATATGTTATACAAGTTGACAAGACATGTGACAAGTGACGATTATGTGTTTATGTGGTTAGTTGTGATTAGGATAACGAAACAAATGTAATACCATAAGAATATGGTGGATACGACGCTGGTACTTCCTATATATAAGTGTTCTTATTGCATTACTCTTGTAGCGTTATTCGAGTCACTTTAGGATTTTGTGTACGACTGATTTCAATGTTCGATATCCAAATCCTTAAAGAATCCTTTCATGATTTGTATGATAGATTCTTAGAAGCATATTTAGTATTATATTAAATCATTGATTGATTTCAATTAATATTCACACGAGTTATGACTAATTAAAGTATAGTTATCAAAATCCTTGACTGGATTTAATAACATACTTACAAGTTTATGGACGATTTCAATATGGTCACAAAGAACAAAGTACAATTTTCAAAGGCATGAAAATTATATAGTAATGATTATAATGCCATATACAAAACTCTTTTGTCATAAGTTTCATAATCACTTAATGTATTGCAAAGCTAACTTTTCGCCATTCCTTGGCTAAAACAAGTCGATTTACAATTGGCAATTCTCGTAGTTGTCAAAGAATTGCAATACAAAACCTTTTGCCATTTATTTGGCCAACAAAACTATGTGCTCACCAACATTGTTGACGTCTCTTTTTCACATATGTTTCAGGTTGACGATTATTCAAGCATGCTACCATAGGAATGCATCCGGGCTTTAGACTTCTTTAAACAGAAAATAATTACATGTATTCTTTGTATTGTAAAATAATGTAATAATAATGAAACAATTTAGTACCAGTTGTGGCTGAGCAATTTGTAACGTGACTCCCTGTTATTTCCGCCACGTCTTGTTGTATTACGCGATTGGGTTGTTACAGATTGGTATCAGAGCACTGGTTATAGGGAATTAGGTTATTAGATTGCCTTTAACCTAGTCTATAACGCTTCTAGGGACCGAACATGAGTAGACTTAGGATTTCTATCCTAATCCTCATCCTCACTCGTGCCACAACTACTCTATGATTCACAAATCATCTATCCTTAGATGGTTTATCTTAAATCCTTATGCATTACGCCTTAAGGAATTTCCCAAAATGTTTTTCTTTCAAAACATTTTCAACGGAGTATTTCTCAAATATTTTCACAAACTTTTTCGTCAAAAATATTTCTCGACGTATTCCTCTCAAGTGTTTTATCAAAAAGGTTTCTTAAAAATGTTTCCTCAAACGCACCCAACAAAATCTTTCTCAATCTAATTATCTTAAACAATTTATCAAAAGGTTTATCGAAAAACTTTCTCAAAATGTTTTTGTCAAGAATATTTCTCGACTCATTTATCTCAAACAAGTTATAAAAAAAGGATTTCTCAAAATGTTTTACTCTCAAACATTTTCGTCGAAATCTTGGGTTTATTAATGTGAACTCATGCAATCTGGAAGGGTGAACGCCTGTACCCGAGTTTTCTATCTAAGGCTAGAGTGTTCGTACAAATCCGCATTATCGGACCAGTCACTCTTACCTGGGAATTCTTAGGGTGAGTGTTCACTTATAGGCTAAAGCATGACTTCTCGAAGCATTATGAAACCCATCTACCTTGATCAGTCGAACGATTTACTACTACCTGTATGACAATACTCCGACATGTTATCTTCGGTAATATGTTACGACAATATTCAATACACACGAAACAAATTTCATTTTCATCTCACGACACTTTACAATCCTACTCTATTTTCCAATACAAGGTTTTGACCTTCAAAATTTTCAAATTTTTTATCATTTGGATGAGATTTTTCAAATAAAATCCACAAAAGTTTCTTTATTTTGAAAATACTCAACTAAAAATAGATTGAAAGTTTTTATCGTTAAAACTAATAAAATTTTAAATGGTAAAGAATTTATAACACAAACCATTAATTTGGTTTGTATTTTCTTATCCGAAAATATAACAAAAGTTTATTTTTCAACACAAAATTTACAACACTAATTTTCCCAAGGACAAGAACACGATCTTTTAAACAAATGCCAAATCCAAATTTTCAATTTACTATGGTGTTTTAAACTTATAACAATCTTACGAAATCTCACCTAATTTGTTTTTACTGTAGCTATTTCTGCAAGATGTCTCGTCACCGTGGCACTACTTGGTACGCTGAAATGGCAGCAATGATCGCCAGAATTTGGCTGCTGTACTCCCAGACATTGTGACCGAAGCTAATCAAAAACAACAACAACAACAACAATTTTCCTAGCCATGTAACTACAAACAATTTAACTCGGCTGAACCACTCAAGTTTAATGGGCCTGAAGGAGCAATTGGGCTCCTACAACGGTTTGAGAGTATAGAAAGCACATTCTGCCATGTTCAGTGTACTAGTGAGCGCAAAGTAGAGTTTGCCTCGAGTGTTTTCCAAAATAGAGCACTCACTTGGTGGAACGGAATCATGAGGGACAGAGGTGCAGAAGTAGCTATGGCACAAACATGGGAAGAATTCAGGAATCTTATGATGAAAGAATTCTGCCCCCGACACGAAATAAGGGCACTCGAAAACGAATTTTACTATCTCAAACAGGATAGTGGGGAAAACCATGCCTACACTGACCGGTTTGAACAATTGAGCTTACTCTGCCCCACTATGGTCACACCGTTGGATCGGGCCATTGAAAAATACATTGATGGCCTACCTGACCCAATCCAAGATATTGTCACTGGCAGCAGACCTGCGACACTTAGGGAGGCTAAAGAATTAGCTGCCACCCTAACCAACTCCCAGGTCAGGAAAGGGAAACTTTTTAGAAACTGAGACAAGAAACGAGCTACACAAGAAACAACGGGTGAATCTTCCAGAAATTCTAAGAAGCGCAAGACTTCAAGGAATTATGCAATCCCTGCGCCAATCCCACTCAACTCCATACCCGTTAGGGGGTTTTATCGTGGGAAACATCCTCGGTGCAATTGTTGCAACTATCACCACCCAGCAAATTCTCCATGCCGCCAGTGTACAATCTGTGGTCTTTTTGGGCATCTATCTGTGACCTGTCGCATCCGAAATCAAGCTACCCCTACTCAGACACGACCTCGATATCCAGCTGGAGCATGTTTCAATTGCGGTGATTTAAATCATTTCAAGCGAAACTGCCCGAGGCTTGCAAATGCTAACGTACAAATGTACAATGTCAATGAGGTTCAAGCTGACGATCAAGCACTCATGATCATTTGAACCTTTACGTTTTCCTTATGTTATCTAGAAACTATGAACGATATTTCAACTGTGTTTGTAATGACAATATGAATATCAAGAAGTTTCCTTCATTTATTGGTGGTCCAGTTACAAATTTCAATATGATTACACTATGTGAAATTTACAACTACATACCCACTTCGAGGATTCTGTTCTTATTATTAGGAACTAAATCTAGCAAGAATAGCATATTATGATTTGCACACTAGTGCATTCGTACAATCGCTGCAAAACAAACACTACGAATACTATGTGCCTATTACTTCTACTTTTGTTTTCATGACGGTACATATATGGTTTGGTTACCTATTATGTATAGTACATGAATACGATGTTGCTTTGCATGTTTACTTAGCATACGATTTACAAATACATATTCGTTTAGTATATGATACATACTACCAGTTCGGTTAGTGTGAAACATATATTAATATTTATACTAGAATGAAATACCTGCTACTGATTTTGTGGTATGCATAACAAGTAGTGTCATCATTTCTAGTATGAAACATGCCCAAATTCAATAATTACTATGTTGTGACGATGTATATTTGATGTCAATATTGTGTTATGACGATGATTATCTGGTTTAGTTATTGTTTCGACCTTATTATCTATTTCCCTTACTTAACAAGAGGAGCTATGTGGACCATGTGACGAAACGCGTAATTATGGGTGCACACTTAATTACGAGGATCGACACATGAGAATCATAGTAAGCTTTGTTAAGATGGTGGCATAAAATCTAGAGTGATTAACGGGAAGGGTATGATGCAAAGACCACGGTGGATACGCCGATGGTACTTCCTATATATAAGTGTTCTTATTGTGTTATTCTTCGGAACGTTACCAGGATCACTTGAAGGTTTTATGTTATCTTGGACCATTATGTGATTATGTGACTATTTGTTATTTGGTTATTGAATGCAATGGACGATTGATGAGTACATTCATTAACTCTATTCGAGCCGACCGGGAGTATAGGTGTTAAAGGTGACGATCTTGATGCCATAGGTATGTTGACCCGTCTCCTATGCATGAGATGCTCATGGTACATGGGATGTACCTCGTGGGACGTTAGAAACCGTGTAGTATGGCAAGGCTTAAATGTACACCCCTTTTTGTTGCTAGGATTTACACTAAAGACTTAGTATAACATAATGCCTTTTTTACATAATCGATGACGCCTTAAAGATTCAAAAGTTCTAAAGGTTCCGAATACCTTGAGATATTTTGAATAAATACGATTACGCTTTGGATCCCCCAAACATTCCCAAAACCAAATGATGCTCCGCATCTTTGGAATCTCGAGCCTTGTTATTAGCCAATTGTTTCAATCACACTCTACGGTGTCCCTCGAATAAATTTCGGGACTAAATTTCCTAAAGTAGGGGAGACTGTGACACCTGAGACATTTTAATCATTTTACAGATTCATAACGAGTTTATTTCAAAAACAAATTCACATATTAAGTCCTTGATCGACTTCAAATTCCTATACAGCTTCTATAAGCGAAACCGTAAACTGGTACGCCAACGAAGGCCGTTTAACACGACGTATACTCCGAGACAATGACACAAGCTTAACACACCCTAAATAACCTATTCATAACTTAGAAATAAGTTTTGGAGGGTTTGATGTGCGAAAAACAAGCTTATTTGATCACAGGGACTAATTACGACAAACTGCGAAAGTCTGCCGATTCTCGCAGCGACGCACACTACGGAACAAGAACACAAGCCTAACATACCTTAAATATCCTTCACATAACTTAGAAATAAGTTTTGAGGGCTTCGGTATGGCAAAATCACACTTTTGTAACTTTAGGGGCTATTTTGCAAATTTTGCTAAACTATGTCTTTATGTGTAAATCGCTATCCGAAACATGTACGGACATCCAAAAATTTTTGTAATCATTGAAATATCATGTTTTAGTGATTTGAATGCAAAAATGCCTTTCGTTACGCATTTACGGTCATACACGCGTTCGTTACGCTTTTTGTCGTAATTAACCGAAAACCGTGACCGTACGATCAAACGAACTGACATCTGGAACATTTTTGAACACATTTCAAGTTCCCTATACTTTATTGTCCTTATAAAGCTTAAAAATGGGATTCGCGGGTGTTAAAAGTGCCAAACGCGTCGAAAAACAAGTTTAGAGGCTGCAGGGACCATTTCTGCCAATTCTGAAAGTTTGGCCTTCTGGCTGGGAGCGAGCCCCTTAGCCTACACGACTGGAGGCCCGCAAGAAGCCATCAGACACAGAAAATTATAGCTGGCAACAGCCTGTTCTTTGGGGACACTAACCACACGAATTTTTGCCACTTCTCTTCTCTTTTGGACACCTAATTGGACACTAATCAAAGCTCTAACACCTGGCCTAACACATGTAAAGATTTGGTGATGATTTGATCATTATAAATACCAATTTCAAGTCCATTTTTGAAACTTTTAGTCACCTTCATGCTTTGATCAGCTACAAATCCGAATTTCTATCATCTTTGAGCTTTTTCTGGTGTTCTTGATCATTTCCCTTGTGTTTGTAAGTGTTCCTTCATGACTTGTTCAATTATTATAGCTTAAATGGACTAAAAATCAAACAGTTTGACTTTCTGTTTGACTGTTAGTTTTGATCATGAATTGATCAAGATATAGCTCAATTGAAACTTGCAATATGATGGTAATCAAGGTGGTTATGATCCCTAAAAATCGTGCCTACTGATTCCCACCATTTCTTGTTATTTTGACAAGTCAAAGTTTCGGTCAAAATGCGATTTTTGCGCATTTTGCAACGGATCTGTTTTCGGGTATCAAAACAGGTTGTTTTGATGCCAAAATACTCTTATAAACTACCCAGATGGTTAAAAGATTGTAGTGGTTAGCCGGCGATTTTGTGTTCTTCTTTCAATCCTACGATTTTGACCGTGAACATGTGTGCAACAGATCTGTTATTAGGGGTTTGAGTAATCAAATCTTCAATACGAACTCTGGTGGCATATAGGATCGATCGGATAGTAGATTTTTCGATTTTGTTTTTCAATCGCCGGCCGTATCTTGTGTTTCGGATAGATTGTATAGGGTTGTTGGTTTGTCGGTCTTTCTGGTGAGGCAGAAACCTTGATTTACCAATCTCACTATATGGTTTTGCATGAAACATGGGGTAGGGTTTAAGCTAGATTTAGGGTTTACTGGTTTTTTTTGTTTGTCTTGTGCGGGTTTATTTGGTCTTATTTGGAGTTTGGTTCTGCGAGTTCTTTTCTTTGAGAGGGTAGTATGCCTGATAGATCAGGTAGAATGGATAATTATGCTCAGGAGGTATTGCCGGGTGAGGCTAGTGCTAGTCCGATCCGCGGAATAGGGTTGAGGGTTACCAACATAGAAGGTAACACAACGATGCCAAGAAGGGGAATGCATTCGACGAATCAGGTTTCGGTGATAGATGGATTGTGTGATATTTCCAAGACGGCTCCAATGTATCCCCATGCAAACCCTAATGCTGATCATGCAACTCAGGAGGATACTCAATCGATAAATGTAGGTAACAACAAACCTATGTCTTTTGCTACGGTTGTGCAGAATCAAAAGGAGAATCCAAAAGTCAATGTTAGATCGCTGGATGCCGTGAGTCAGGAGGGGGAGTTAATATGGAACAAAACCGGGAAAAGGTTGATCTTTTAAACGACCATATGTCATATGCGGCTTCTGTCATGAATCAAAGGAATAGGACACTTAACTTCCGGTCACTTGTGAGTGCCGAACATCATGATGACTGTGATCTTGTGCTGCCTAAGGAGTCGGTTCGAGTGGTACAAGACAAGCTGGCCAACACGCTGTATGGATATTTTTAGGAGATCGTATTGCTTTTACGGTTGTGGAGTATTTTGTTCGCAATAACTGGAAGAAATTTGGACTACAGAAGTCAATGATGAATGCGAATGGCTTTTTCTTCTTTAAGTTTGCGGATCAGAAGGTATGCTGGGTGCTCTAAAGGAGGGACCATGGATAATACGGTCACAACCTATTTTCCTAAAGGAATGGACGCCGACAACAAAGTTGGAAAAGAAGGAGGTAACTAAAGTTCAAGTCTGGGTGAAAATTCATGAGGTTCCGATTGTTGCATACACAGAGGATGGCCTTAGTATGATCGCTACTGCTATTGGAGTTCCAAAACTCCTGGACTCCTATACTAGCTCGATGTGTATGGACAATTGGGGGCGTAGCAGTTATGCAAGAGCTCTAATAGAAATCTCAGCGGACAAGGCCTTGAAAGAGGAGTTGAAGACAGCAATATCGGAGGTAAATGGAGAAGGTTTTAATAAGGAGACTATGTATGTGGAGTATGAGTGGCATACGCTTCGATGCGCTAGTTGTTGTGTATTTGGTCATTCGGAGGATTCATGTCCAAAGCAACCAAGGAAACCAGCTATTACTACCAAGCAGACTCAACCTAGGTTCCCATTGAATCAAGGAAATAGGAAAGGCAAGTTGGTTCCTAGAGTAGATGAGGAAGGGTTCGCCAATGTTCCAAGTAAAAAAGTAGCCAGAAAAGGAGGAGTCCAGATTAATAAGCCTAAACCAAAGTTTGAATATCGGCCGATATTAGCTAAAAGGAAGAATGAACTGGTCACTCGGACGTCGCTGGGGAATGTTGTCTCAACTAATCCGTTTGAGGTGTTAAATGATGTAGAAGTGGATGAGCCCAACAGTAGTAACGCTGCGAAAGGTAACCAGGAAGACTCAGAGGATGAGGAGGTTGTTGAGGTGTATAACGAAATGGACGAATTTATTTCTAGGGGTTCTCGTAATCCTGAACTAACAAAAGGGGCAAGCACTCCTACAACGTAGTGTCCAATGTTAGTATAGCAGCATGGAATATTAGGGGCTTGAACCGGTCTCTTAAACAAAAGGAGGTTTGTCATGTGGTAAAGAGTAATGATCTGTCTTTCTGTGCAATTTTAGAATCTTATGTTGATATTGGTAACCTTCATAAAGTGTGTAAAACCGTATTTAGGGGATGGGATTGGACTTCTAATGGTAGTAGATGTAATAAAGGTACTCGGATTATTATAGGCTGGAACCCGAGGGTGCTTGATGTTATGGTTCTAGCCCAAACGGATCAGGTTATGCATATTCAGTTGAATTTTAAGCTTGATAAGAGGAGAATTTTCTGCTCGGTTGTTTATGCAGCAAATTATTATGTTACTAGGCGTGATCTATGGCAGCATCTAGCTAGGCATAAAGATTTCATGGGTAATAAACCATGGGTTATTTTGGGAGACTTCAATTCAGCTCTTCAACTGGAGGATAATTCAATGGGATCTTCATATGGTTCAGTGGGAATGAGGGACTTTCAAGAGTGTGTCAATGAGATGGAGGTGATTGATATAAATAGTTCGGGATTCCATTTTACATGGAATCAAAAGCCAAAAAAAGGTGTGGGGTTGCTAAAAAAACTTGATCGTGTTATGGGTAACAACACGTTTTTAACTGAGTTTCCTAACTCTACGCGGTTTTTCAGCCGTATGGGATCTCAGATCATTGCCCTTGCTTGTTAAAGATCCCGTCTCCTGGTAAGCTGAAACCTAAACCTTTCAAATTCGCTAACTTCTTGGTTCACAAACCGGAATTTACTGATATTGTGAAGAACTATTGGGATATTAACATTGCTGGTGTCCCTCAATTTTGCGTTGTAAAGAAGTTGCGTCTCTTAAAGAAACCATTTCGGGTTCTCTTAATGAAGCAAGGTAATCTGCACAAGAAAGTTGTGAACCTCAGAGGTAAGCTAGATGCTATTCAACAGGATATTGATAGTGATCCATTTAATGTGGAGTTCCGAACGCAAGAAGTAAAGATTAATAAGGACTTTCAGGAAGCTTGCTTAGATGAGGAACGTTTTGATCCAAAAATCTAAAGTGGACTGGTTAAAAGCTGGTGATGCAAATACGAAGTTTTTCCACGCTACACTGATAAGTAGGAATCACTCGACGAGAATTGATGCCATCAAGGATTCTAATGGTGTTTTGTTTGAGGGAGATAACGTCCAGGATGTGTTTGTGAAACACTATGAGGAATTTTTTGGGTGCCATGGATATGGTCACTCTAGGCCCCCTGCTGGACTATTCCGGAATAAGTTGAACTCAGAGGATGCTGTGCATATGGTTCGTCCAGTTACTGCTAATGAGGTGAAAGTGGCCATGTTCTCGATTGGTAATGATAAAGCGCCGGGCCCTGATGGTTTTTCAGCAGCTTTTTTTAAAGTAGTCTGGTTTAATCAGTGCATTCCTTCGCATGCTTTCTTTATGTGGTCGATTATTCGTCGAAAATTGCTAACTCATGATAAAATTCTCCAGTGGGACATCTCGAGAAGGAAAAACATGAACATGATGTGCTGTTTGTTGTGCTATGAGAATGTTGACTCCCATGACCATCTTTTCTTTGAATGTACGTTTTTTGAACAGGTTTGGAACAAGACTAGAGCGAAGGTGGGTATGTCTACGGTTGGGTCCAGATGGTGTGACATTATGGCCTGGCTACTGGCTCGTGCTCGATCGAAAACAGCGGCGAATTATATAAGTAGAGTGTTTGTTGCCTGTGCAGCATATATTATATGGCAAGAGCGTAATGCAAGATTGTTCAAGAATCAAGCTAGGCCACCGGATACCATTTGTGAACAAATACTGAAGGCAGTTCGGTACAAGCTGATGGGGGCTAAGTTCAAAAATAGTGTGAAAGTTAGGAGGCTGCTAGGTGCCTGGAAGATAAATGGCAACTACGTATCAGACAATGGAGACTGATTAATGTGTTTTTTTTATGGGATTAAGGTGTCTAGATTTTTAGTCTAGTGATGTACTTGTGTTTTGGTTTTGGTTCTGTTCTTTGCTTGGCTTACTTTCATGAGGTGTGTCTCATGATTGAACTAGTGGGAGATTATCCTCACTACTTGTTTTCTTTGGATAGTTAATATATACAATCACAGGGGTAATCCATTACCCAAAAAATACTCTTATAAACTTATTTAGACATGTCGCAACATGTCAAATTATTCGCCTTTGTTAAAATGCCTATTTAGAGTCAAAAAGCCTAGCGGTTTGACCACCGCTTTGACTTTCAAATCTGACCCATTTGGTCAACTTTAGGATCCGACCAAAACCATTATTATGACCATAATATCATAGGGAATAACTCTCTGAGGTTATACCTTATGGTCATACCATTTGGATAGTCAAATGACAAGTCGACTATGTATTCTTTAAAATGCCGAAAATGCCCTTTTTACACATAAATTAGTTTTAAACATATACGAACATTATTTTGACATCTAAACTGATTTCACAACTTAAATAAACTGTTTTGACATATTAGACTTGTTATAGGACATATTTTACCATCCGAACCCCTAGTTACGTTTATGACCCGTTAAAGTGGCGTAAACCACTATAGTGAGCCGTATCAAGCCAAAACCTTTTAAAATGCTTCCAAATCAGAATGTTAGGTAATATGAACCATATTATACAAGATCCAACTCTTGTTTGGTTTATATTCTTCATTCTATCCGATTTCTCGTTTTCAAGTTTCGACACTAACATTATATTTATCCGATACACTAGGAACCACTTCAACACTTGAACTCTTGATCCTTTGAGCTTTGTTATATCATTTGAATAAGATCTATACGCTATCCCAGGCGAGTACATTGCTACCCTCCTTTATGTTTTCCAAATGCTTTTGGGGTGATTCATTTGTGTAATCAATTTTTCTTAAATGTATGGCATGTATATGTTTACTAATTGTTTTTTGTGTGTTATTTCCGATTATGCAACATGACGATTGATGGTATGATATTTAAAGAGGTCTTTTAGGGCCTATATCCGTGTAAAATCTTTCTATCTTCATAGTTAGATTCTCAAAGGATGTCGGAAGTACGCTCTTAAATCTTTCTATCTTTATAGTAAGATTTCTAAGAAGTACTTTACGAGGAACAATGAACGATGAACGATGAACAATGAACGATGAACAATGAACAATGAACGATGAACAATGAACGATGAACGATGAACAATGAACAATGAACGATAACAATGAACGATGAACAATGAACAATGAACAATGAACGATGAACAATGAATGATGAACAATTGGTTTATGTTTAGAACTGTTAGTGATTTAGATAACGAAACTAGAGTAATATAATAAGAACATGGTGGATACGCCGCTGGTACTTCCTATATATATGGTGTATTACCCTTCGTAGCCTTATCCAAATTACCATTAGGATTATGATTTTATGATACAAGTTGACAAGACAATGTGACAAGACTTATTTCCTATTACATCTACCTATCTTTATAGTTAGATATGTGTGGAGTGTTTTAGGTACTAATTGGTAGTCCTTGATTGGATTCTCCGTACTTTAATGCATATATGTTATACAAGTTGACAAGACAAGTGACAAGTGACGATTATGTGTTTATGTGGTTAGTTGTGATTAGGATAACGAAACAAGTGTAATACTATAAGAACATGGTGGATACGACGCTGGTGCTTCCTATATATAAGTGTTCTTATTGCATTACTCTTGTAGCTTTATTCGAGTCACTTTAGGATTTTGTGTACGACTGATTTCAATGTTCGATATCCAAATCCTTAAAGAATCCTTTCATGATTTGTATGATAGATTCTTAGAAGGATATTTAGTATTATATTAAATCATTGATTGATTTCAATAAATACTCACACGAGTTATGACTAATTACAGTATAGTTATCGAAATCCTTGACTGGATTTTAACTTACAAGTTTATGACGATTTCAATATGGTCAAAGAACAAAGTACAATTTTCAAAGGCATGAAAATTATTTAGTAATGATTATAATGCCATATACAAAACTCTTTTGTCACAAGTTTCATAATCAACTTAATGTATTGCAAAGCTAACTTTTCGCCATTCCTTGGCTAAAACTAGTCGATTTACAATTGGCAATTCTCGTAGTTGTCAAAGAATTGCAATACAAAACCTTTTGCCATTTATTTGGCCAACAAAACTATGTGCTCGCCAACATTGTTTGTTGACGTCTCTTTTTCACATATGTTTCAGGCTGACGATTATTCAAGCATGCTACACATAGGAATGCATCGGGCTTTAGACTTCTTTAAGCAGAAGACAATTACATGTATTCTTTGTATTGTAAAACAATGTAATAATAATGAAACAATTTAGTACCAGTTGTGGCTGAGCAATTTGTAACGTGACTCCCTGTTATTTCTGCCGCGTCTTGTTGTATTACGCGATTGGGGTGTTACAACTTTGTCTTTCCATGTAGGTGACACATAGCGTTAATGTAATGTTTTTGGTAATTACTTGGCATATACTCCTATTATGGTCGGTGTCACATGTTCCAGAATTCGAATCATCACACATAATCACAACAAATATCCTGATATACATATCATGTCCGGTTACCCGGACTTGTACCGATTAAAGTTTACTGTGATTTTCACAGTTGTCACAGTCTCCCCCGGTTAGAGAATTTCGTCCTCGAAATTCCATGTAGTAATTCGTTGAAAAGCTCAGTATTTGTATTCGTGTCAGTCATCTGGCAGACAAGTATGTTTTCACTTTTCGTTTAGTATCATCATCCTACCGGGATGATAATTGTGCTACATAGTAGCTGTGTAATTTGTCCATCCACAATTCCTATGTATTGTTAAGAGTAACGTTTGTCATTACTTCCAATCTTAAAGTGAGAGTGTTGTTGTCTCACAGTAGAATAGGAGTCTCGTATTCAGCTTATAACTGACTGCAATTATTACGTTTTCTTCGCATTCATTATCTTTACCATTCATACACCTTAAGTTTCATTTACGATTTCGTTTAATAGTTATTGAACACCCCTATAGAGGAGGAGTATGGATACCCTCCTAGGGTTCGTTGCGAACGTCGCAATGGTGAGCATCATGCTCCGCATGTTTGTGTTAAGGGAATAAATTTGGTCTCACCGAGTGGTGCGCGACAATCTTCCCTTGTTGTCGTGTACGTGAATATCTTCGTCTAATACTAACCGACCACGAGAGTCCCTGCTTTATGGTAGGGAATAAGAAAGAAAAAGGCTTTTAAGAGCCTAAGGATGCCATAAAGCGAGCATGTACACGAGTAATAACGAATCTGCACACTTACCTCAGTGGTGTGCTCGCACTACTCACCAGTAGTCGGATTACGTCATAAGGATATGAAATTTCTATAATAATACTTCCAGTTTGCGTTAAGTTTCGGGAGCTTGGCTCCAGCTGTTGTACACTGTTTATGCCTTCTCCAGAAGGAAATAACTTAGAGTTAATTACATAGTTAGTCCCTGTGGTTTGCATAAAATTACATACTTAGGTATTAATAGTTTAAAATCACCTTCTAGGGTATTAACTTTTCATTTTGTAACGTTTGGGGGTATTAACTTCTAGAGTATTAACATAGTTAGTCCCCGTAGTTTGCACAAAATAACATACTTAGGTACTAATAGTTTAACAAACAATTAACGTTAATACCTCCAAACGTTACAAAATGAAAAGTTAATACCCTAGAATGTGATTTTAAACTATTAGTACCTAAGTATGTTCCTTTATGCAAACCACAGGGACTAACTATGTAATTAACTCAATAACTTAGCAGCTTCGATAACATCGATGTGATTATCTGGGAGATAATCGTATAAAAATTCCCATATACCGGGAATTGTAGAGTGTGTACCCGATGTGGCTTTCATTCAAGTAACACCACCTCTAGAACGCTACTATCACGTAGACATATTTGAGGTGTGACGAGTGTCTAGCGACCACAAGTATCACCATGATGCCCCTACACGTGGGACCAGAATTGACCGTAGACGTACAGGTGATTTGTAAAAGATGACTAAATAACGAGTCATTGAATCAAGATTCCCCATCAACGGAGTACCCTCGCAGGGTAGGAACATAGCCACGCTCGACTTAACGTTTCATAAGGATATCGTTAAAGGAAATACGAGAAGTAATCAATTCCCATCATGTTCTCGAAAGATTACCTAATGCATAGGCGAATCTTGCTCATACTAGTCACAAGATGGTTGATCACCACTTGACCGTCTCGGTCTCGTGGTTTTTCGAGTCAAATTCGGACTTGGTATGATCTGAACTGAACTGTGTATGAGTATAGAAAGATATAATGCTTTCCCATCTTGGCACCTCTGCAATTTGAATCACCAATTAAATGTAAGGGTTTCGCGAGTTCGTTCATGCCAAACCATCTTGGTTTAGATTGGGAAATTCGTGTGGTTTTATGAAACCATGGGCTAAAGCCCGAATCCATAGTCACCCTAGTTCCGATAGGGACAGTTGACCACTGCATCTGATTTTTCCCGTTAGTCTCATATTCATAATAATGTGAATAAGAAAAGAAGATCCCGGCCCTCGAGTTGGTCACGACTAGGGTCGTTGAGTTTCTCGACCCTTTGTCTTAGGATTAATCAGTTCTGTTTCTCAATAGGGCAGGGAAGGTATACGGGTGGCTGGGAAGTGTCGTAACATAGATCCATAATCGTTCGGCAACCTCCGGAAATAACAGAAGCAACTTCAAGAAGGCTGAATGAAAACCGTAATCAATCGAGGTAAGTATAGCACTCCGATGGCTAGGATACGAATAAAGGTTATGAATGCCATTTCACAACCAGTTGGTGCATCCAACCAAGCACCGATTTATACTTTGGTCATTTAGTTTGACTTGGTATCGCACATCAAGGTATCTACCATTCGTAGCGTATGTTAAGTAATTCTCCAAGTTGGAAGAGAATTAGTTGTAACATTGAAGTCTTATTCCTATTGTGGGTATATGTGCTTATCAAAGGCATTCCCCTCTGGATGGGCATGATATCCGAGGGAAGTATTCGGAAGATTCACTAGTCCCTTCATGTGGAATGATTGGGACTACTAGATTTTTGGTTTAGCTTTCCCCAGGTGGGTCAGCGCACAAAAGACAACAATTACGATATTCGGACAACTCATGACTATTCCTATTTCAAAGAGAGTTTGGTTTTGACCGTGTTCCTTCATGCAGGGTAGTTCGTACTTTTCATAGTATGGCGTATATACATCACTCCCTTCTGACCGCACATTTAAGCACTGGCCCTTTTTGGGTTAAGTCTAAGTGCAATTTTACCAGTTGTATGATGACGGATATTATTATATACATGATAATGATGTTGGTTATACAGGTTGTGGATTAGCGTGCGACGAAATTGTGTGATATGGGATGATTGAATATGTGACATTGATACATGTATATAAGTATTCTTTATAATAGAATGGCCCCGAAACACTCACCACAAATGACCGAGGCGGAAATTGCGTAATTGATAGCGCACAGCTTTCGACAATCATCCCCACGATCGTGAATTTTACTCGTGGTACGAATACCCAGGTATATATGTATATATACAGTTTTATACTTAATATTTCTCCCGTTCTTGTTTCCTTAAGTAACACAAGAATTTTCGTCACTCGAAAATACGAAGAATCGGGTTTCTGGGTAGCATCGTGTTTTACGTATACTTATTTAAATCGATCAAACTGAAAACTAATTGAAGGTACCAACCATTCGAAGGAAGACGAGGGGTTGGGTTCAACAATACTCCCGTGATCTAAAGAATTTATTTCTCGTATACTCACGAGGACAAGCAACACCGTTTAACCCATACTCTTGGTTACTCACAAGCGTAGGGTATCGTTCACTTTGTGTCCAATCGACGGATGAAAGTTAGTGTATCTCATGCATCATTCTCCTACTCATGTAGGAGACCACTACTATATAACACCTTTACAATGGCCCGAAGGAAATTTCGATCATCCCCTATGAATCGTGAATTCATCTTGTATAAAATTTGGACTCCTCGGGGGTTTCAAGGAAGAGGAGGAGACGTATGGTGTTCTCCAGGTATTATTATCGTAGCGTCAGAGAGTCAGTATGTCTTATAGGCATACAAGTATCTGAGTTAGTCCCTACTCAGGACCACTCGCACGGTCGTAGTAGGTATCATGACGTGAAAAGCCTTAATCGAAAGGAATCAAAGAACCATGTATCCCCTTATGCGATTTCTAGCCTGAATGCACCGCCCTCATACGGGTGATATTGATTCAAGACTTAGTATCTCAAGGTTACCGAAAGAATTCAGGTCAGGACCCTGTGTAGTCTAGAGTGTGAAGATGTAAATAAGAGTTTTCACATAGGTTAGTCATCGTATTACGGTACTCGAATACTACTCGAAGGCTTATCTCGTCTTTAATTAAAACATATTTTCACTAAGTTATGCGAAGCTGAAAACAAGGGATCGTTTGATATATAAAATCTTATATGGTTCTTTTAAATACCGTCCTTCGAATTAGATATATGTGTGTATATATAAATAAAATAATAGTTCGACGAAATATTCGCTTTGTGTCATTTTTTATTAAATATACATTAAGAGGTAGCTTCGTTACGGTCCTTCGTACCGTTCATTCACTACTTCTTCGAGTTACTGGGGATTTATCTTGTATTAGTTTGAACTAAATCGATAGGGCGTATCAAATTAGTAATTTATATGTACCGGACCTTAACACTTTTCAATAGTGTTAGTAAGGAGAATTGAATTGATTTGAAGCAGTGAATCAGATTACTTCATGATTATAGTTTTCTTACTTCGTATTGGGTTACGTCACCCCCAACCGAGGTCTACCAAATTGACATTTAGATGGGCCCACGGAGAATGTTGTATATTTACAAATAAATGTATACATGGGAGTGTCCTATTAGTACGAAGTATTAACGGTTACGAGGAACATGGACAAGAATGTTTCCGCCTCCACGAGTCTGATTACAATCCGATTCGCATCCATACAACTCCGTGCTGAAATTTGATTATACCGGATAAGTTTCTTCATTTATGTGTTACCACTAAATCCCCTTGGGTTATCAACACCGATGCTAATTACACGTCCTTACTAAGAATTAGAGATTGTAGCACTAGCGAACAATAGCTAGTAAAGGAAATATACGCTTCAACCGAATAGCTTCCTAGATGACGATCGGTGACATAAGTATAACTGGTTTGTCGTAACGTAGTGATTTCGAATATATGACCGTACGTTCTAGCAAATCCCGCCAAACGAAAATTGTCTTACCAAAGGCAGAAGGATTGATACCTATCATGAATCAATCATTGGGTAAATCGACGTGGGTAAGCTATTACCGGCTATACCCGCATAGTTCAGTACAGAGTACTACCAGGGTGTAGTACCCCTAAAAAGTCGTACTATAATTTCGAAAAAAGGACCTTTCCTGGATTGACCCAAAGGTCGTTATATGTCAACCCCCAAACTATTTTCATTTAAAATCACCACAAACGTATATAGATATCGTGGTTACGAAAACTATGGCATTATCTATCGCATCAAACAGGGTCGAAGTCTCAACACCGCGTTGCCCAAAACATAACTAAACGAATCGCAACATGAAGCCCGTATGCCCTGAGTAATGGTACCTTGATCACGTAGCCGGGTGTTTATATATAGGAAGTACGCAGTGTATCCACCACACCCATATACCTGATCAACGTTCCGTTCACCAAGATATTTGGCCTAATATTGCTTTTCGCGACTAGCCAACTGAAATCGAAACAATCAATAATGGTAATAGAACACAATGTAACCGATGGTCACACGAAACGATGTTCCACAGCGCAAAGCATTTCAAAGGAACCTGTATCATCACAAACTTTATATCCCATGGAATCGAATGACAACGGGAAGAGTAACTTATGCACGCACTCTATGCCATCTCCCCAGGCCAGAGACCGTCATATTCAGATATAACATATGTCAAAACATGTGCTAAGGAACACCACTAAGTATCATAGTATCACATGACGTGAAAGCTAATAAAGCCAATATTGTACGCAAAAGAGGAATCCAGCGGACAATCAAATTAATCGGGGATTCAAGGATGAAAAGTTTCGTAAAATGTTTGAACTCTGTGATTGTATAACAATCGAGTGTGAAGCAATGAGAAGTGGAATAAGGATCCGTACACATCCTCCCAGTCTATCAGAACGACCTGCGCGTTCTTTGGGTATCTATGTTCTTATTTTTTTGGGTAAAGGGTTACCCCGGCGATTTTATATCAAAACAGAACAATACAAGTAGGAAGGCTGAAAATACCCCCTAGTTCTCTTCGTGACATACCACAAAAGAGTAAACAAGAAAACACAACCAAACAACCACAAACTAGAAAACAGTACAGACTACTTGCTATAGTCTTCAGTCTTCCTCAAAGTGCTCTGCCCCATGAATCGCCCACTCCTCCAAAAATCGTTGAACATTGTTTACTTGTTTATATTTGAAGGATATTAGTTTCGCTCAAACCGTGGTAATGATAGTTTCAGCAATCTGCTCAGGAGGTCGCAAACGATTACTGAAAAACCTGGCGTTTCGTTCACTCCATAGCATATACGCCGCGACAGCCACTACCAGCTTACTAGCTATTAACTATATCTTGATTTAGCTCTCGGCACCAACCAATTAACTATATCTTCCCATCTCTCTTGAACCGAGTGCATGCCAACTTTCTCGCGGACTTTGTGCCACACCGCTTTTGAGTACGTGTATTGAAAGAATAAATGTTCATGCGTTTCTAAACCTGCGTAACACAACAAGCAACACATCTGATTCATAGAGCCAGTAACAATGTGATTCCACTACAGAATTCTGTCCAAAGCTTCTTCTTAAAAACAAGCCAACATAAGAATGCGTGCTTAGGAATGTTGAAAGAAGACCACACCATATTTGACCATACTTTTGGTTGATCACCAATTCTGATAGTGTTCCACACCTCCTTAGAAGCAAACAAGACCAATTTTCCTTCTGAATTTCGCCATAATATCTGATCTTGGGCATTGGTAAGAGTAATTGGTTGGAGTTGAAAAAGACTCGTATAGACTCCTCCAAGCATCCGGCCAACCCCATACGCCATGCTCAAACACTCCAGCCACTTTAGTCGTAACGCTAAGCCCATATCTCGCCTTCTGTCTCAGAGTGACCACTTCAGCAAGAGGACAGTCACTACACCATTTGTCAAACCAAACAAACGTGCTTTGACCGTTACCCACTCTATTCCAAAAAAAATTCGAAATAAAGATCTACACTTTAACAGCTTTTTCCAGCCCCATGGTGAGTTAATTTGAATCGGTATGTCCCAAACACTGCGGCCCTTAAGCCTATAAAGACCAACCCAAGTAGTCCACAGCGATTTCCGGCCTGAAAGAATACTGAAAATATGATAAGCCATCAGCGATTTATTAACATCCGAAATCCACCCAATGCCTAACCCTCCCTCCTCCTTTGGAAGGCACACTCTTTCCACGCTACCTTAGCTCTCCCTTTGGAAGCGGTCCCATAACCCCAAAGAAACCATTTCATTTTATTTTCCAGCTCCTTTATGATACTAGCCGGCAAAATAAACACTTGAGCCCAGTAAACATGAATTGAAGAAAGAACCGAGATGACAAGTTGAAGTCTACTAGCAAACGAGAGAAATTTGCTCTTCCAATCCAATATTCGTTTGTTAATACGCTCCACTAGAACTTTGCAATCTTTGATTAAATGTCTAGACGCCAACAGCGGAACTCCAAGGTACTTGATGGGAAGTTTACCTTCTTCGAAAGGAATCAGTTCCAAAATCCTCTCTTTAGCTCGGTTCGGCACATTGCAAAAGAAATAGTACTTTTAGAGTTGCTAGGAACCAGACCTGAGACATCTTCAAACTCCTTTAAGGATCTCATAATGACCTTAACCGAGTTGACCTCCCCTCTAGCGAACAGGAAAAGGTCATCTGCAAAGCACATGTTTATGATCATTTATTTTTCACACTTGTTGTGAAATCTAAACGAACCATCTAGGCCAGCCGCTTTGCTAAGAAGCAAAGTTAACATTTCCATTACCATTGTGAAGAGATATGGTGACATCGGGTCCCCTTGACGCAATCCTCTTTTGCCTCTAAAGTATCCATGAATATAACCATTTATACTTAGAGAAAAAGAGGTGGTCATAACACATTCCATAATCCAATTGATAAACTGATGTTTAAATCCAAACCCGTGCAATATGTCACGCAAAAACCTCCAATCAACTGTGTTGTAGGCCTTTTGAATATCTACTTTCATAGCACATCGGGGAGGGCCAACCTGACGAAGATAATTATGCATAAGTTCTTGCGTTAGCATCATGTTATCCGATATCCTCCTTCCCGGAACAAAAGCTGACTGAGGTTGTCACTAACCCTTCAAGAATCCTATTAGTAATGATCTTGCTTATTCCTTTATACACCACATTGCAACACGAAATAGGTCTGTAATCAGTAACTACACCCGGGGTTGCAACCTTTGGAATTAAAGCAATAAACGTATGATTTATTTCCTGGAGCAGTCTACCCGTTTCAAAAAGTCAGTGATAGCATTAGTAACCTCAGCTCCGACGATTGACCAGGCCTTTTTAAAAACTCCGAAGTATAACCATCAGGACCTGGCGCCTTATTCTCATTAAATAGAAAAAAGCGCTGCTTTTACCTCATCCAGGGTCACCGGTCTACACAGAATCCGCCACCTGAGAGCTAATTTTAGTCGAGAAAGTATCATGGGATACCCTCTTGACCATACCTCCATCCGTGCCTAAGAAGACCCGAAAATGATTAACCAGAGCCGTTGCTACTCCATCTCCTTCATGCAGGTTACCTAGCGTATCTTTGATGACATGGATCTTGTTAACATGATTTTTACATTTCACAGCATTATGAAAAAACGCCGTATTAGAGTCCCCCACCTCCAGCCATTTTTGCTTAGCTTTTTGTTTAAAATCTCTCCTCATCGAGCAAAGCATCATTGTATTTTTCACACAAATTAATTCAGCTTCCTTCATAGTTACATTAAACGGATCCGAATCCAAACTTTGTTGAAGATTATCCAGCTCATTCTTTATATCCAGCACTCTTCTATGAATATTTCCTTGTTTTTGCAATAAAACTCGAAACGAGTGCTTCATCCCTCTAAGCTTCTTGACCACTCGAAACATTGGGAAACCATCAACAGCTACCTCCCAACCTGTTTTCACAACATCCAAAAACTCCTTTTTATGCACCAGTAAGATGGTAAACTTAAACGACTTAGGTTTGTTACGGGTGGTAGTTTGAATTTTCAAAACACAAGGGCAATGATCTGACACCCCATTCGGAAGGAAACAAGCATAAGCATCCATAAAAACATCAACAAACTTGACATTTACCATTATTCTATCCAACTTCTTTCTAATCCCCATACCATTTCTCGGCCGTTGATTCCAGGTGAAGTGCATACCATGAGCCTTAACATCAAAAACTTCAATATAATTGAAACAATCATTAAACTCCTTCATAGCAGCACTAACGGTGACGCACCCATACACTTATCCTCTTGGTTAAGGGCCACATTAAAATCCCTCATGATGGCCCACAGAGTTTTTAGCAACACCCTTATGCAATTTTAAAGATTCCCAAAGATGTTTTCTTTCTTGTTCGTTGTTGCTAGCATACACAAACGAGATATGTAACATGGTTTTGTTTTTTTTGAAAACAATCTGAACATCAACTACTTGATCAATCATATGCAACACCATAACATCTACACAATCGATATTCCAACCCAAAATTATTCTAGTACCTTTGTTACACACATTGGCATTAGAAGTCCACTCCCAATTTCTAAAAACATTCTTGCAAACTTTGCTGAGATTATCCATCTTAACATGAGATTCCAAAATTGCTAACACCTGCAACCCATTATCTTTTACAAGTTTTTGAACCTCCTTTTGTTTCAGGGGATGGTTCAAACCCCTCACATTCCAAGCGGTAATACTATCCATTAATAACACCTTCAGCAGGTGTGCTTGCACATGTTTTAATTGTACCTTCATTTAGATTGTCACCCATGAACTTTGACACACCATCATCCATGTTCAGTCTAACTTCCTCTACCTCGACAACCCCTTCCTCATTCACTGCTTTTAACGTACTAAACGGGTTTTTAGTTACCACACCCGGACCCTTAGACGAATTGCTAGGATCCATGTTTTCATTCCTTTTCTTTGGCCTATACACAAACTTCTGTTTCTCGTTAACAATTTTGGAACCTTTTTCCTATTATTCCCACTCCTAAAACCATGGTCATCCACTTTTTCCTTCTCGTTACTCTCTTTATCAATTTTGTCATTGCATCTCATCGGACAGTCATCATCTCTATGACCAAACACATTGCACGCATTACATCTTGGAGGTTTCCATTCATACTCCACCCTAACACCACTCTTCAAAAAACCACCCTCTTCAACGTTCGGGATTGCCACAGTGACAGTCTCTTTCAGCTCCTTGCTGGCATCTAACTCAATAATAACTCTAGCAAAACCACTTCTACCCCAAGAGTCAATACACATTTTAGTCGTTTCATTATCAAGCACCTTTGGAGATCCAATCTTAGACGCAATCAAACTGAGCCCGTCTTTCGTATATGCCGCAAGTGGAACGTCATGCATCTTGACCCACACTGGGATTTTCTTTAACTCCTCCTTTTTCAGTTCAGTGTTAGGTGACCATTGTTTAAAAAACAGTGGTATGTTCCTTATAAGCCACGGCCCATCTTGTAAAACTTGTTCCATTCCATCTTTTGACTTGAACTTAAAAAAGAAAAATCCCTTTCCATTCATCATAGACTTCTGCAGACCATATTTCTCCCACCTATTCTTGACATAGTAATCAACTACTGGAAACGCTAACCTTTTTCCCAAGCAATACCCAAACAACACATTGGCAAATCTATCCTGAACCTGCTTAACCGAAGCTACTGGTATTGTGACATCTGCATCTTCCATAGCCTTAGGGCTCTCCATGAAATAAAGTTAACCTTCTGAACTGGTTTAACTGTGGCTAATTTATCAGCATAAGACTGCACGTTGGAACGATTGACCTTCTGATCTGGCATGTTATTTTCCTCTTCAGGATAAATACTCATATGAACAGCCTCATACTCCTGATCAGATTGCAAACCCAATCCCACTGGGACAGAAATCTTTGTGAGTTCGTCTCTGACGTTGATCATTCTCGGTTCAGATTTATTCGGCTGCACTATACCCCTACGCGGTATAAAGATATTACTGTCAACATCAACAACCTGGCTCGCAATACCCTGGAAGGATATTGGAGGTTTATATCGGCCATCATGCACGTCACCCTCAGACTTTTTATGTTCATCCATGCTTAATTACTTCAACTCTCTCCAATATCAACTTAGAAACACACCATGCAATATCAACAGGAAACAACCCAATCAGACCCGAATAGAAACAAAGTAGAAAAAAAACCCTAACCTAGCATAAACTCATCCATGTTTCTTTCAGAATCGTATAGAGGTACCGGTAAGTCAAGGTTTCTGCCTAACCAGAAGGACCGACAAACCAAGATAGCTATACAACCAGATAGAACACAAACAGAGTACGTTGGCGATTGGAAGAAAAAACGAAACAGGAACCCTAGATTCAAACCGATCTCTATTGTTAACTAGTTCGTATCAGCTGTTTGATGAATCAAATCTCTAATAACATACTGTTATACAACAGATCACAAAGAATCATCCAAGGTTGCATGAAGAACAGAAAAATGCCTGGCTAGAGAGAGAGAATTAGGGTTTTTTTATGTTCTTATTGAAGTCTCAGTCTGGTACATAATTGTCGTTATAGTAGCTATAAGAATAGAGTTGGTGAGATCGTATCGCACTAAAGGCTTGGGTTCTCACATCAAAAAGTATAAGTAACAACTGTGGGAGTGATATGAATCCAACTCTAGTGTATATTAAACAAGTGGTCAGTAGGAATGTGGAATGGTCTGTAATACCAGTTTTCTGCCTATCCCGAAGGCATATGTAGTAACGCATTATCCAACAATCCCAATTCATGTATCAATTCACGCACAAACATTCACACATTATCACCTTGGTACACGTATGTATCATTCCACGTATTTAAGTGTGTTTATTATAGCGGCTTTCCCAACACTGCCTTGTCTGAGCAAGTCTGTTATTACGTTCCGGACCGTAATAACCCACTTGCCCCACAAGGCCATCCTGGTACTTGCAAATAGGATACTTTACAGTGTTCACTAACGACCTTGAGTAGAGGTTAATTTTTTTTCCAATGATGTCCACTAAAGTCCGAGCCTGTAGTTATAGTCTAGGTTTCCTTAAAGGCACCTAATTCTCTAACCAATGGCTCTGATACCATCTTCTGTCATACCCCGACTTGCAGCAGAAGAAAAAATACGGGATGCAACAGACACCTTTGGTACAAACATATTGTTTATAAAGACACTACATTTTATTACTTACAAAATGTTGATTACATACTATATGTATGTTACAACTGCGTGTTCCCATGAACCACATAATTCTTCTAAGCCACATGCGTCTATATCAGGGTTCGCCGATAAATATGTCTTGAACAACATACACGGATCACACCAGTCTCAAGTTACCTGAAATGCATGTTATTTTTAAAAAGGGTCAGCTAAACGTTGCTGGTGAGTTCCACTGGTTTAGTTGTTGCGGAACAATATGTGTTAACAAGTTTAATTGCAATGGTAAGTCACAGATGGAATTACACGAGAACACAAGTGAAACCTTAACCGTCATAACCACTCTGTGTCACACAGACAAACATCATCGCACCGGGTCGTGTCACCACAGACACTTCCCACCAACTGCGTCACATGCAGTTCAATGTTCCCCTATAGTTATGCCTAACCACATAACCAGGTTAGGACGCGTGCAGTGGCTGGTTGCCTACACACTGTGTCACACCGACACAGCCTGGTGGCACTGGGTTTGTCAGACCAATAGTACTATCCACTGTCCACGGCTTACGCTAATCACTTGTAGAGGGGAGGTAGTTCGTGTGTTAGATAATTCACATCATCACAAGTTGGTACAATTAACAAATTTTTAACATGCAAATCACCCCAGAAAACAGTAAAATAGTTTAAAAGTGGGGGAGTGAAAACTCACTCACAAGTTGGTGTAATTAACACAGTTTGTAACATGCAAGTCACCCCAGAAAACAGTAAAACAGTTTAAAGGTGGGGGGAGTGGAACTCACAGGATAGTAGCATCATAGGTAGCAATAGGAGTATATGTAAGCTTGTTCGGCTTTAACAACAATTATGCAAGTAATTACTAATATCAGTCGCTAGGTCGGTAACGCCTATGACTTGGGTCAAGTGGGCATTTTCAATTCATATTGTGCATATAGTATCCTGGTGTGGTGATGGATGTTAGGGTAGGATTAGTTTAACGTTTGGCTCCCGGACACCGGTTCGCGTGCCAGCCAAATCGGCTGTTTTATGTGTTCGGATAACAACACTAAGATTTAGACAGTGCCAATACATTGTTACTTAGAAAAGATTAAGTATTTATTAAGGAAATCCGGACGTTTAGAGGCTCTAGGTCCCCGAATTTGAGTTTCCGTTTTCGCCGTTGGGGATCTTCCCAAACGTTGGTGGAACACACCAGAGTGTCTCGCTTACCCTGGAACCTACCAAAATACTCCCGGTGTTACAATTATAGTCAAAATAGGTTTTGGTCCGTTTCCAGTTTCGGCAGGTTCGTTGTCCGGTGAACTGTCGAATTTAGTTAAAATAAGCGTTTTAAAAGTCGAAAAATCCCATTTAATCTACATAGTTCATAAAATCCTGGAAATTTTTATAGAACTCAGTAAAAATATATAGATTCCAATAAAATTATTTGGGAATTTATAAAGCTATTTCAACTTCTCAAATAAATCATTTGTAAAACAGTATTTACCCGAATAATTAACTTTGTTTATCATCCAATATCCAAAAATTCGCAAAATATTCCAAGAACTTCCTTACATGTCCAGAAACTCCCTGTAAACATTTGGGATTTTTCTGATTTTGTTTCCGTGCGTTTCCAGCTACCAAAAACTCATAAACGCGGATTTTTAATCCGTATCAAAACTCAATCAATGGACTCCCAAACTTCCCAGAACTTTTCTTATATGTTGCTTTGTGTTCATGTAAATTTTGGTGATTTATCGACTCTGTTTGGTATTTTTTTCTGGATTTGTTTTGATAAAACAGTCAAAAATTCACCAAAAATCGTATAAAATTCCAAAAATTCTAAACACGTGGACCTTCCTGTCAATACCCTACATCACTGCACCAAATTTCAGCTCAATCCAATACGCACGGACCAAGTTATAGTCCAAACAATATTCTGCCTATTCTAGATTCGAGTTTCGGGTGATATACCTAGCGATTTCTTCGATTCCAAGTGTTTTTCTTGAGTCCAGAAGTGGGTGTGAGCCACATTCAGTACCTATATACCAAGAACAATCCAACCATGCTATAACCCATGTCAATCAAGCCTTGTTTCATAGTTTTTCGGTTAATAACTTTGTTAATCAATTTCGGTCGATTAAGGGTTGATTAGGATATCAAAACCTGAAGTTTCATGTTCTTGTCTACCATGTAACAACAGGGAATTCACAAGGTGTTCTTATTCAGCAAAGAACCTTGTTTAAACCCTCCAAAATCATGGATTAAAAAGGGTTTTTCGGTTTGAAATCATGTTTAATCAAGAATTCATAATCAAAACCACTTAAACTTGTAAAATTACCTTGGATTAGTTGAGTTTTAGAGTAGTAATCAGCTGAATCTTGAGAGAAAATGGCAGATTTTGGTGATGGAAACTTGAAAAAATGAAGAATAAATGAGAAAAAAAAATTAGTATATATATGGGGGGGGGGGGGGCATAGGTGGGGCCCCCTACCCCACCCGCTCTTTGTCGTGTTTCGTTTTTTCGTGTTAAAAGATGATGTTTATCTTCGACGTTGCGTTTAGGTTCGTTTTCGGGTCCCGTACGCGTCTCCGATTTGCGAAACGAGCTCCGTTTTTCGCGTTTTTAGGGTCAAAAGACTCGGTTTAAAAATCGAGCATAACCGTCTCGAAACCGAGAACGGTTTACGTTTTAATCATAAAAGCCTCCTTTTAGGTTAATTTAATTGCTTTTAGGCTTGATTGACCATTCTTGCATGTTTGGTTTGTCTTTCATTGCTCCTAACGCAAGGGTGTTTCCCCAACTGGACTGCCTCGTTTTACGTGCCCGAGCACCGATTTGTTTAAAATCTTACGTCAGAGTCTATGGCACATAACTAAGATGTTTCGTGAACTCAGAATCTTAAAGGGCCCTACCGTTGGCCTAATAATCATGATCAAATGTTTAATGCGCTGTTAAACGTCAAGTCCCCGTTTAACACGTTGTTAAAGGCTAAGGACACCAACCCCACATCGTTGGCCCTTAATAGTGTCATGTCAACCATGACGTGTTCCCAGAGTCGTCAATCCATTCACGACTTTGTCTTGCCATGTAGGTGACGCATAGCGCCAATGTAATGTTTTTGGTAATTACTTGGCATTTACTGCTATTATGGTCGGTGTCACATGTTCCAGAATTCGTATCATCACACATAATCACAACAAATATCATGATATACATATCATGTCCGGTTACCACGGACTTGTACCGATCAAAGTTTACTGGGATTTTTCACAGTTGTCACAGGTGTCAGTTCGTTTGGTCGTACTTGTGGTTTTCGGTTAATTACGACGAAAATCGTAACGAACGCGCAAATGACTATAAATGCGCAACGAATGGTATTTTTGCATTCCAATCACTAAAATACAAGATTTTAATGATTACAAAATTTTTTGGATGTGCGTACATGTTCTGGATTAAGAAATACACGTAACGGCATAGTTTCGCAAAATTTGCAAAATAGCCCATGAGCTTGAATAAACTTGTTTTTGCCATACCGAATCCCTCAACTTATTTCTAAGTTATGTAAAGGATATTTAGGGTATATTAAGCTTGTGTCATTGTCACGTGTGTACGTCACGTTAAACTGATTACGTTTGCGTAACAGTTTCCGATTTCACTTCTAGAAGTTGTTTGAAAGTTTGGAATCGTGCAAGAATTGAATACATGCAATTGTCATGATAAAAATACAAATCTCGTTTTCATTGATTGATAAATTGTTTGGAATCGTTACATGATCGAATCACCACAATTGTCACAGTCTCACCTACTTTAGGAAATTTCGTCCCGAAATTTAATTAGATGAAACTTGTGGAAACAGTTGTGGGTATTTCGCTTTCGTTTGATCCTCTCGTTCCCAAGTAAATTCTGGGCCATGTTTGGATTCCCAGCAAACTTTTACCATCAATATTTGTCTTCGTTTAAGTTTCTTGACTTCATTGTCCAAAATCTCCACAGGTTTCTCGACAAAGTGCATAGTGTCATCAATGTGAATTTCGTCAAGGGGGATGTGAAGATTTGCGTCGGCTAAACACTTCTTTAAATTGGACACTTGTAATGTTGAGTGAACGTTCCCATGTTAAGGAGGTAGCTCAAGTCGGTAGGCCACCTTTCCGATTCTCTCAACGATCTTGAATGGTCCAACGTATCATGGTGCAAGTTTTCCTTTCTTTCCAAATCTGACCACTCCTTTCCAAGGGGATACCTTGTGTAGGACGTGATCACCAACTTGAAATTCCAAGGGCTTGCGTCGCTTGTCTACATAACTCTTTTGACGGCTTCTAGCTGTCAGAAGGTTATCGCGTATTTTCTTGAGTTTGTCTGTTGTGTCATGAATAAGTTCAGGTCCAGTAAACTGAGACCCTCCAACTTCATTCCAACAGACAAGTGAACGACATTTTCGACCGTAGGAGAATTCGATCAACAGTAGATGCGAATCCCAACTACTACCAAAGTCGATCACACAAGCTCTAAGCATATCCTCCAGTGTTTGAATTGTTCTTTCGGTTTATCCATCCGTTTGAAGATGATAAGCAGTGCTCAGATTAAGTTTGGTTCCCATAGCAGATTTCATGGTCTTCCAAAAGTGAGATGAGAACCGAGCATCTCTCTCAGATATGATATCCAAATGAACACCATGTTGAGAAACAATCTCATCTACATAGATCTTGGCGAGTTTGTCAGCAGAGAAATCCTCACGAATTGCCAAAAAGTGTGCTGACTTTGTTAGACGTTCAATGACTACCCAAATGGCATCATGACCTCTAGATGTGCGCGATAGTTTAGTTATGAGATCCACTGCAATGTTCTCCCACTTCCATACCCGTATTTCTGGTTGTTCAAGCAAACCAGATGGACGTTGATGTTCAGCCTTGTCTTTAAGACAAGTTTGGCATTTAGACACATACAAGGCAATGTCCGTCTTCATACCCGGCCACCAATACTGGGTGCGAAGATCCTTGTACATTTTGTCTGCTCCAGGATGGATTGAATAACGAGAATTATGAGCTTCGTCCATCAATAAGGTGCGGAGATTGTCTTGACTTGGAACCTACAAACGGTTCAAATAACAGAGTAACCCATTGTCTTTCGTTTCGATTGAAGTTCGAGATTTTGAGGTAGCTCATTTTTCAACAAGCTTTGGTTCACACATGTTTTTTTTTTGGTAAAGGGTTACCCCGGTGAATATTATAAATCAGAACAATAAGTACACGAGTATGCCAGAGAGACACACTAGGGCTAGACTCGGCATCCCAAGACTAGACAAAAATAAAAGATAACATCCCAAACACAACCAAAAACAAACAGCTAAACAAAAACAACCAGCCCAAATAAAGGCAACAAAAATACACTAAGACTACAGGTCTAGCCTGGGTCGATATCTAAGGTCTTCACTTGAGTCTTCCATCTCTCTGGCAGCAAAGGGTTCTTGGTATTCCTTCCCACTTTAAAAGACATCAGCTTAAGCCTCACCGTGTGTAAAATGACCTTTGCAATCATGGAAGTACTACGCTTGTTTTGAGAGAAAAGTCTATTGTTTCTCTCTTGCCAAATAAAATATGTAGAAGCTGCCACTACCATTTTACTAACAACATTTTGAGCACTCTTCGACCTTGCATTTTGCTCAAGCGAAGCCATGACAGAATCCCAACTAGCATTAACCTTGTCCATATATGCCAATTCCTTAACCTCGTTCCATACCTGAGACGCAAAGGAGCACTGAAAAAAGAGATGATCACGAGAATCTGTGTCATATCTGCAAAGCGGACAACACATAAGATTAAGGTTAGTAACACTTTCCGCATCCCAGACGCCCATTCTATCTTGCGTTTTAAGCTTGTTCTTAATCACTAACCACATATGGAATAGCCTTGGAATACATTGATCAAACCACACCAAATCCACCCATGAGACCTCATCACCCCGCATACGGATGTTGTTCCAAACCTCCCCAGAACTAAAGTGTCTCTGGTTGCCATGATTATCCTTCCAAACAGCTTGTCCCCAACATTATGATCAAGGTTAGGAGGATCCAAGTTATTTAATATAGGGAATAAATCATACCAAGCCGTCGGCCATTTCGAGGAACCTAGATCATCAACAATATCTGACACACTAGATTGACTCACGTAATGGACTGCATGCACACCAATTGTCCATCCATGCACTAGCTTGATAGCCATTCCCTATAGCATACCAAATGAACGGACGAATCGTTTCCCGAATAGAGAGAAGTTTCCTCCACCCCCAACTCAAACTACCACGATAAGGGATATCCCAGAAATTCTTGCCTTTTATCCTATAGGAGTGAATCCATTTAACCCATAAAGAATCTCGCTTAATGATGAGACTCCAAATGTGAGTTGAGAGAAGCGCCTTGTTTACATCAGAAATGCTTCTTATACTAAAACCTCCCTCGTACTTAGCAAGCAAATCGCCTTCCAAGCAACTTTGGGTTTAGCAACTAGCTTAGGACCTCCACTCCACAAAAAAATTACGCATTCTCTTTTCAATGTCACTAATGATACGAGCCGGAAGCATGAAAACAGAAGCCCAGTAAATATACATAGCAGATATAACAGATTTAATCAACTGAAGCCTCCCAGCAAAAGATATCGACTTAGTCATCCAATTATCAATCTTTTTATCCAACCGATCCACAAGAACCTTGCAATCCCTGTACATCAGCCTGGAAGAAATTAAAGGAACTCCAAGATAACGAACTGGGAGATCTCCCTCCTTAAACGACATTCGAGTTAAAATTTCTTGTTTATCCGGTTGAGGAACACTACCAAAGTAGGCGGTGCTCTTGGCCAAATTTGGGGTTAAACCCGAAACTCGAGTAAACTTGTTCAACGCATCCCTCAAAATCTTGACCGATATAGGATCCGCATTCACAAATAAGAACAAGTCATCAGAAAAAGAGACGTTAATGATCTTCTGTTTCTTGCACTGCGCATGGTATCTGAAAGCTGGATTCAAATCAGCATTTTGATGTAATAACAATGAGAGAACTTCCATAACCAAAGTGAAAAGGTATGGGGACATAGGATCTCCCTGCCGCAACCCCTTTTTACCTTTGAAATATCCACTACAATTCCCACTTATACTTAACGAATAGGACACCGTGGTTATGCATGTCATGATCCAATCAACCATTTTCAGGTGGAATCCAAAACCAACAAGAATGTCTCTAAGGAAAGACAGCTGACCGTATCATAAGCCTTCTGGATATCAATCTTAAAAGCGCATCTTGGTTTCCCCCTGTTGAGATGATAATTATGCATAAGCTCCTGAGTTAAAAGCCGACTGTTTTATATCAACCAAAATTTCCAAACTACCCTTTATTCTATTCGTCAAGATCTTGCTAATGCATTTAAAAATGACGTTGCAACAAGATATAGGTCTATATTCTAATACCGAGTTAGGAGTAGGGACTTTAGGAACCAGCGCAATAATCGTATGATTCACTTGTTGCAGAAGTTTACCGTTTTCAAAAAACTGAAGAATGGCTGCTGTCACCTCCTCTCCAACAATATCCCTTGATTTCTTAAAGAAAGCCAATGTATAACCATCGAGACCCGGGGCCTTGTTTTCACCAATGCTGAACATCGCAACTTTAATCTCTTCACGTAACCTGGCGAACCATCTGGATAGCAGCATCTGGATGAATGACATTAACGAAAAGATTTCCATATTCAATTTATCCACCCTATCATCCTTACCCAAGAAGGTGGCATAATGATTAACCAAAGCAGCTTCAACACCTGTTCCTTCAAAATGATTACCACTAGCATCACTAATGCTATGAATTTTACTCCTAGCATTCTTGTGTTTGACATAATTGTGAAAATAAGTAGTATTACCATTACCTGCACAAAGCCAATCAATCTTTGCTTCTGCTTCAAAAAAGACTCCTCATCATACGTGGCACTATGAAACTCCTTAATGACCTTTGCCTCCGTTTCCCTGAGATCAATGTCTAAAGGGTTCCTGTCAATCTGTTTATGGATTTCATCCAGCTTGTGTCTCAGTTTAGTCACCTTATCATGCAAATTTCATTGCTCGAACAGAAGCTTCCTCAACGGTCTCTTTAAGTTCCGTAGCTTTTTAACCATAGAAAGCATAGGAATACCCTCCACCCTTTTCCCCACTCCTCATTAATACAATCTTCGAATCCATCTTTCGATGCAATGAAGTTTGCAAACTTGAAAGGTTTAGGTTTTACACGAGTCACACTATTCATTCTAAGGATACAAGGCGTATGATCAGAAACACGGGAAGGATGGTATAAGGCATACGCATCCGGAACCATGTCTAAAAATTTCATATTACCCATGACCCGATCAATTTTCTTAATGAATTCCCACTCCTTTCCTTCGCTTTTGATTCCAAGTGAAATGTAACCCATGGCCCTGTATTTCTAACAGCTCATTGTATTGAACACAATCAAAAAATACCTGCATACCTATGGATTGGGTAGAAGTACCATATAGATAATCATCTACGTAGAGAGCAGAGTTATAATCTCCCATAATATCCACGGCTTGTCATTCATAATCTGCTTATGTTTACATAAATCCTTCCATAGCAGTCTTCGTTCCTGGTATGTGCATGATCTGATCAGTCTGAGCTAAAACCATAAGATCTACCATCTCCTTATTCCATCCCACAATAATTCTGGTTCCTCTATTACAAACACCCCCATTAGAAGTCCAATCCCACTTTTTAAACACCCCACAGCAAACCTTAGACAGATTAGAGACCTCAACATGAGATTCCAAAATGGCACAAAAATTCAGATGATTTTCATAAACAATTTGCTAAACCTCTCTTTGTTTCAGGGGCCGGTTCAAGCCCCTTATATTCCACGATGCTATGCTATCCATGAAAACCCAAGTCAAAGGGAGTGCTTGCCCCCTCAGAATTTCCTTTCTTCATTTCAACATTCATGAAACTCGATATCTCAGTTTGGATTGGATCAATGAACCCATCATCCTCAGCGTTACTCTTATCATCTGCAACTTATTGATTTCCCTCCTCTAATTCATCAGTTAGAGTGTATAACGTGTTTTGAATCCTCCTCATTGTTAGATTTCTCATTTAAATCAGCTAGGATCCCAAACGTGTTACGAACCTTCACATTACTAGAGTTCACTTTTAGATCAGGTTGTCCCTTTGTACCCGACGAGCTAGCACCTACAGAGTTCAACTTGGGTTTGTACATAAATTTAGGCTTTTGTTTCTTTTGTGGAAACCCATGTTTGGCTACCTTTCTCTTGTCCATAATGAAACCCTCTTCATCAACTATAACTTGCTTCTCTTTCACGTTATTAACCTTGGGACATGTTATGTTATTATGGCCAAACCAACAACATGTAGCACATCGATGAGGTTTCCACTCATACTCCACTTTGATTCTTTCAGTCACGTATCCGTCCTCATCTATTTTTGGTATTGCGACAACTACATAATCTTTTTCTGGGTAATGGGTTACCCCTGTGATTCTATATATTAACAACCAAATAAAACAAGTAGTGAGGATAATCTCCCACTAGTTCAATCATGAGACACACCTCATGACAGTAAATCAAGCAAACAATATAGAGCAAAGACCAAAACACAAGTACATCTACTAGACTAGAATCTAGAACCACTAATCACACAAAGAAAAACAGTAATCAGCCTCCATTATCGGATATGAAGTTGCCATTTATCTTCCATTTACCTAGCAGCCTCCTAACATTCGCACAATCTTTGAACTTAACCCCCATCAGCTTGTACCGAACTGTCTTCAAAATTTGTTCGCATATGGTATCCGGTGGCCTAGATTGATTCTTGAACAATCTCGCATTACGTTCTTGCCATATTATGTATGCTGCACAGGCAACAAACACTCTACTTGTATAATGCACTGCTGTTTTCGATCGAGCACGAGCCAGAAGCCAGGCCATAATGTCACTCCATCTGGAACCAACCGTAGACATACCTACCTTATCTCTAGTTTTGTTCCATACCTGTTTAGAAAACGTACATTCAAAGAAAAGATGGTCATGGGAGTCAACATTCTCATAGCACAACAGACAGCACATCATATTCATGTTTTTCCTTCTCGAGATGTCCCAATGGAGAATCTTATCCTGAGTTAGCAATTTTCGACGAATAATCAACCACATAATCTTTTAATACCTTATTAGCATTAATTTCCACCATAGCTCTAGCAAAACTGGTCCTACCCAAACTATCGGTACACATATCAGCTGTATAACTATCCAGTCTCTTTGGGTCCCTATCTTAGATGCTAGCAGACTTAAGCCATCTTCAGTGTAAACAGCTAGCGGAACATTATGGAATTTCATCCATACTGGCACAGACTTGATCCCATCTTCTTTAAACTTACCGTAGGAGACCATACATTTAAAAATAACAGCATCTTCCTAACAACCATGGTCCTCCTTCTAAAACTTTGTTCATACCCTCCTTGGATTCAAACTTGAAAAAGAAAAAACCCTCTGAATTCATCATGAGCTTCATAAAACCAAATTTCGACCACACATTCTTTACATAATATTCAACTACTGGATAGGGCAGCCTATCACCCAAGAAATAACCATATAGCACATTTTCATATCTTTTTTGTACCTGTCAGATTGCTTCTTTTGGTATCACAACGTCTGGATCATCCACTATTTCCATTGATTCAAGCTGCCAAAAGTTAACCTCTCTTTTACACCTATTTGATTGTTAAACCTTATCAGCATAGGTCTCGTTAGTCCACGGCTTGGTCAAATTGTCTCATCCATCCATATCAGGATTTGTATCATTCTTCGAATCCAGGTTACCAGAATCTAGTTCACAATTCTCACTCTCCAATGATATAGGAACGGTGACCTTGGCTAATTCATCAATGACATTAATCAACCTGGGCTCAGGTTGAGTATGTTTCAGAATTCCACGTCGTGGTAGCATAGTTTTACCATGAATGTTCACCACTCTACTACCAAAACCCTTATTAGGGTTTGGTGGTTTTCCCAATAAATCTTGCATGGAACTCATACAACGACTAATAAAATCATGTAACAAAAAATAAACCAAAACCCTAAACAATGAAGACGACAGAAAACTCTCAAAGTTAACACCACACCTTAAATGAACAGCAAAATCACGAGTAACAAGCAACACAAGAAATCCAAAAAACCATACAACGCAAAAACGGCAGGAGAACCCAAAAGAGAAAAACCCTAATCAAGATTTCAATCAATTAGAAACCTGGGTACAATCTAGATTCCTTTCCAATAAAGGAATCGACTAAGCCTAGTTGCTAATCGAATTAGATCAAAAGAAGGACGAAGATTACAGATCTAGGGTTCTCAAGAAATCGCCAAAATCGCATTTCCCTTCACATCAGCCCCTACGATTACCACTTGTGATCTATTGCCCGTTGTTATTCATTCAAATGCTCATCTTGGTTCACACATGTTCGTTGTGCTTGAGGATACGTGTCTGGATATTAGATTGAATTCGAACACAATGAAGTTTGACACGTTCCTTACGACTAAGCGCATCGGCCACGACATTCGCCTTACCATGATGGTAGCGAATTTCGCAATCGTAATCGTTTAAAGTTCGACCCAGCGTCATTGTCTCATGTTCAGCTCCTTTTGATTGAATATATGTTGGAGACTTTTGTGTTTCGTGAAAACCACACACTTCGTCCTATAAACATAATGTCTCCATATTTTGAGAGCAAAAACTACAACACCTAACTCAAGATCATGAGTCGTGTAGTTCTTCTCGTGTGTTTTCAATTGTCTTGACGCATGGGCTATGACTTTATCTCGTTGAATGAGAAAACAACCAAGGCCTAGATTAGATGCGTCACAATAGACAACAAAATCATCGTTGCCATCGGGTAAAGATAGAATAGGAGCATCACAGAGCTTTTGTTTCAGTATTTGAAAGGCTTTCTTCTGTTTGGGTCCCCATTCAAAAGGCTTATTCTTCTGAGTTAAAGCAGTGAGGGGAACCGCGATCTTTGAGAAGTTCGCAATGAATTGTTGGTAATATCCAGCAAGACCAAGAAATGAGCGAACTTCTGTGGGAGTAGTGGGTGTGTTCCAATCCTTAATCGCAGTGATTTTGGAAGGATCCACATGTATTCCTTGCTCGTTGACTATATGTCCTACGAATTGAACTTCTTTTAACCAAAAGTCGCATTTAGAGAATTTAGCATATAATTGTTCTTTCTTCGGTAGTTCCATTGTTAATCGGAGATGTTGTTCGTGTTCGGCTCGAGACTTGGAATAATTGAGAATGTCGTCGATGCAAACAATGATGAACTTGTCCAAATAAGGTTTACAAACCCGATCCATCAAGTCCATGAATATGGCTAGAGCATTTATCAAACCGAATGGCATGACAGTAAACTCGTAGTGACCATATCGCGTGTGGAAAGCAGTCTTGGGAATATCTTCCTCGAGTACACGATGCTGATGATACCCAGAACGCAGATTGATCTTGGAGAAACATGTAGCAACTTGTAGCTGATAAAAAAGGTCGTCAATTCGCGGTAGGGGATATCGATTTTGATCGTAAGTTTGTTAAGCTCACGATAATCGATACACATACAGAAGGATCCGTCCTTTTTCACAAATAGGATAGGAGCGCCCCACGGTGAATAGCTCAGACGAATAAATCCTTTGACATATAGTTCTTGAAGTTGTTTCGATAACTCTTGCATTTCAGACGGTGCAAGACGATAAGGAGATTTGGCTATTGGGTTGGCAATAGGTACAAGATCTATACGAAACTCAACTTGACCTGTAGGGGGTAAACCAGGTAGATCTTCAGGGAATACCTCAGGATAATCCCGAACAACAGGGATATCTTGAATACTTTTACCTTGCCTTTCTTCTCCATGATATGCGCTAAGAAAGCTACATAATTCTTTCGTAGGTATTTTGGGCTTGGGTACAAGTCATGAGTTTTAGATTACTAGCGGGTTTTTTCTCCACGAACTTCCAAGACTTCACCAGAGGGAAGGGGAATTCGAACTATCTTGTCAATACAGATCACTTTGGCATGATGTTTAGTTAACCAATCCATTCCAATTATGACGTCGAAACTCCCAAGTTGCATCAAACGTGAGGTCAATGGCAAAAAGATGGTTATTAAGGTTCAATTGACAATCAACGTGAGGTCAAGTTTAAGAGGTTCGCCACTAGCTATCTCGACAGTCAAGGGCTTTCCTAGTTTAGTTCTCGGCATTGAAAGCAAAGGTTCAAAAGCTAGGGATACAAAGCTCCTACGGCACCCGAATCGAAAAGAACAGAAGCAGGATGGTTGTTGACAAGGAACGTACCGTTAACAACTTCATTATCAGCACAGCCTCGTTGGCGTTGATGTTAAATGCTCGTCCACGAGCGGGATTATCATTTGCTAGCCTCGGGCAGTTGTTCTTGAAGTGACCCATTTCACCACATTTGTAACAAGAACCAGGTGGGAAGTGAGGTCGAGCAGGGTTGGCTTGGGTTGAACAGGGTTCTGAACAGCTGGATTTGGAACAGATCGACAAATGTTGGCCAAGTGACCGAATCTTCCACAAGTAGTACACTGACGACATGGTTGATGAACTTGATGGTGATCGTTGCACCGATTGCACAACAGTGCATACCAGCATATGGCTTCCTCACAAGAGGTTAAGCTGGTTGGTTTTGGGAGCTTGATTGGGTTGAGCGGTTATAGCAAAATTTTGCGAAGCCTTAAGCTTCCTTGACCTCTTGGATGGTTCGGTTTTGTTTTCCTTTGTTTCTCTTGGGCTGACTTAGTAGAGAATTTCTTATCGCCCTTGCAATGAAGGTTACCTTTCCTGACTTGTGAATTAGTTAGAGTTGCAGCTAACTCAATAGCTTGTCGAACGGTAGTAGGGTTGCTACCAGTGACGATATCTTGCACAGGATCAGGTAAACCATCGATGTATTTCTCGATCGCTTTATCCAAAGGCATCACCATTGTCGGACATAACAAACTTAACTCTTCGTATCGATCGGTATAAGCACGGTTCTTGCTACAATCTTGCTTGAGATCATGGTATTCGTTTTCGAGCGCCCTCTGCTCGTGACGAGGACAGAATTCCTTCATCATTAGAGCCCTAAGCTCTTCCCAAGTTTGAGCTAAGGCCACATTGGCACCTCTGTCTCTCATTATACCATTCCACCACGTAAGAGCTCTCTTCTTGAATACACTCGACACGAACTCAACCTTTCGCTCATTTGGACATTGAACAAATCGGACGTGCTTTCAATACTTTAAAACCATTGCAGAAGCCTAGTGGCTCCCTCAGACCCAGTGAACGAAAGTGGTTTAGCCAAAGGAATTGTTTATAGTTGCACGGAGCTAGTGCATTGTTATTGTTATTGTTGTTGTTCGCTTGATTTAGTTGGGTCACTAGATTCGAAAGTACAGCAGCGATTTGCAGAGCGATAATGGCTGCCATTTCGGCATCCTGAGTTGCATTATGTCGAGGAGGCATTCTAAAAGAAAACATGTAGGAAGATATGTGAGATTGACATTGAAATAAATCAAGAGGGGTATTGAAAATATCGACGAAATAAGGATGTGGTCATTCGTTCGTTTCTAAAAACAAACAAACGACACACGGTGACTAATCAAAGTAAATGGGTCTTTATAATTTATCGCGAAGACATGCTTTAGCCTATAAGTGGACACTCATCCCAAGAGTTCCCAGGTAAGAGTGACTTCCGATTAAGTGGATTTGTACGAACACTCTAGCCTTAGACAAAAAAAACTCGGGGTACAGGCACCCACCCTTCCAGATTGCACGTGTTCACATTAATAAAACCCAAACTTTGATGAGATTTTGAAAACTTTAAGAATTAGGGTTGAAAACGATTCATTTAAGAATAGATGTTTTCTTGTAAAAAAATTTCGAAAAAGATTTTTGTGACTTTTGTATTGTTTCTGGTAATCACCTAAGGATAGGTGACTGTATTGTGTTTTATGAATCTAAACACAAGTAAACTTGCGTTAGGGTCCTAGGAAGGTTATAGTCTAGGTTAAAGCATTACTAATAACCTAATTCCCTATAACCATGAGCTGTGATACCAATCTATAACACCCCGACCGCGTAAAAACAACAAACCGCGGTGGAAACGTCGGGGAGTCACGTTAACAGATTGTTTCAACAACACGTGGTAATTAAAGTTATGTTTTATTGAATATTGAAATTACATAGTTACATTGTCTTGGAAATAAAACAAACTAAACAAACAATTTTCTTTCATATTTTAAGGCACTAAAGTCCGCGTCCGATCCTAGGTGAGCATGCGTCGACATCAAACTTAGTTTCCTGAAACATATGTGAAAACGAGTCAGCAAAAATGTGCCAGCGAGTACATAGGCTTTGTGAGTGTGTTAAATTCATGACCTTTTATATGTATTGCAATACCTCGTTAGTCTAGTAGAATCGTAATTGAAAACCTTGTTATCAAAAAGTATTTGGTATTGTAATGATAACTAACCAACTAAAACAAGTTACTTATAGTTTATAAGATACTTGTAGTCATGAATCTTGATTAAAAACATTTATTTTGTAAATCTGAGTAGTAAATTGTCTTGAAAGAAACCTTGTAAGGTTTATATCTTAAGTTGAAAACCATTGCGTGTCATTGTTTGAAAATCTTTGTTTCAAGTGATTTTAATAACGCCACATATGTAACATGATAAAAACACTTATATATAGGAAGTACCAGCAGTGTATCCACCATAGTTTTATCACATTATACGCGTCCCGTTATCTAAATCACTTACCAAAAACCAATCTTTCATTGTTCGTGTCATAAACCAATCGTCCATTGTTCGTGTCATAAACCAATTGTCCATTGTTCGTGTCATAAACCAATTGTCCATTGTTCGTGTCATAAACCAATTGTTCATTGTTGTGTCATAAACCAATTCTCCTTGTTTTAATTGTGAAAACTTTTGGTCGTTTTGGTGAATACATTCAAACACGTGTTGACTCGTCTATACCACCAAAGGGTATCTTTAAATTGCAATAACAAACCACCAAAGGGTTTGTTAAAGTAAACAGTTTCGGTTGTTCCCCAAACTTCCCCATAAACAACGGGAACCTTGGTAACGGGATTGTCAGTCCTTGGTACCATAACTTACTACTGGTCGGCTTGTCCAAAGCTAATGAATGTCATTCGGGTCATGTATACAACGCACAAACAAGTTCGTTCACATTATTGAAATCGTCGTGTTTTATATAAACCATATACTTTGTGTTTAGAAATCTTGAAAACAATTTATCACATATGAATCACCCCAAAATATTTGCAAAACGTAAGAAGATGGGAGTTATGTACTCACTTGGGATTGCAATGTAAATCTTGGATCAAATGATATATCAAAGCTTCAAACGATCAAAGATTCAAGCGTGTCCTAGAATCGGATAACTATGTAAATATCGGGGCTTTAATCGGCGGATCGGATAGAATGAGGTCTTGTAAACCAAATGAGTGTTGGAACTCATATGAATTGGTTTAACAAAGTCTACATTCTGATATGAAATGGAACCTAAGTGCTTTTGACCCGTTATGACTTGTTAAGGTAGTTTAAGCCACTGTAACGTGCCATTTGCGTAAATATGTGTTCGGATGGTTAAATATGTGTTTGATAAGTCTTATATGCTAAAACATGTTTAATAATGTTATAACATCAGTGTAAATGGCAAAACATTGGTTACATAGGCTTAAAGTTGATTTATTCGCAAAAAGGGTGTTTTGGTCATATTTAAAGACATATTAAGTGACTTAACATAACACTAACCAAACGACGTGACCATAAGGTATAACCTCAGAGGGTTATTCCCTATACAACTATGGTCACAAATATGTGTTTGGTCGGATCCTAAGATCGACCAAACGGGTCGGATTCGAATGTCAAAGCGGTGGTCAAGGCCGCTCGACTTACGACCCTAAATAAGCACTAAACTAAAAGTGACGAGTTAGACATGTTTTGACATGTCTAACTAAGTTATAAAAATGTTTGGGTATCAAAACAAAGTGTTTTGATACCCGAAAATAGTTCCGTCGCAAAATGCACATAATGTGCATTTTGACCGAAACTTTGAATCGTCACTTCGACTAGTAAACGTGGTAATCAGTAGCATGATCGCTAAGGATCATAACCATCGTGATTATGATCACATTGCAAAGTCCTATTGGACTTTGTTTTGACCAATTCATGGTCAGAACTGAAAGTCAAACAGAAAGTCAAACTGTTTGCCCTAGCACAAATAAGCTAAAAGAAATAAACAAGACTAAGAGAGACCACTTACTCTTGTTTGAGAACACTTGAAGAGCTCAAGGAGGAAGAATGCTCAGTTAGGAAACCTCCAACAATCTGGTAGCCTCCAAGTATTTTTTTTGGGTAAAGGGTTACCCAGGTGATTTTATATATAAACAAACCAAAAACAAGTAGCATGGAAACACCCATACTAGTTCAAACATGGGAATTTCCCATGAATGTAAGCCAAAGAAAAAACACACTAAACTACCAAGAACATCGAAGACAAACTACTAGACAATAATCTAGAGAAACAAGAAAACTAATAAATAATCAGCCTTCTTCATCTTCCACTCGGTTGCTATAAATCTCCCATGTTTCAAGCAATCTTCGCACATTGTGGCAATCCTTGAACTTGACTCCCATTAGCTTATATCGAACCGTTTTCAAAATTGTATCACTTTGAACATCTGGCGGTCTCGTCTGGTTCTTGAAAAGTCTCGCATTAGGTTCCTACCAAATTGAAATACGTCGCAACAGCCACAATAAGCCTACTAATATAGTTGGTCACTGACGTAGACCCAGCCCGAGCCCCCAGCCAGTCAACGATAGCATTCCACTCTGGGCCAACAATACTCATACCCCCTTTTCCGCGAACCGTGATCCAAACTTGAGTTGAGTAAAAAAACCCTAATGCTCTCTCCTAGCATGGCGATCCTTGTTCTTCATGCAATCTTAGTTTTTTCTTTGTGATCTGGTGTATAACAGTCTGTTATTAGTGCGTTGATTTATCAGATCTATAATACGAACTAGTTAGCATTAGAAGTCGGATTAAAACTAGGGTTCTTGTTTCAGGTTTTCCTCTCAATTCGCTGCCTGAATCTGTGTTTTGAACTGGTTGTATAGATCGATTGTTTTATCGGTCCTTCTGGATAGTTAGAAACCTAGATTTAACAAGACCTCTATACGATTTTGTTAGAAGCATGGGCTAGGGTTTTCGCTAGATTAGGGTTTTTTCTTCCGGTCTTTTGGTTTTCTGGTCTTTGGGTTCGTGTTGCATGGTGTGTTCTGTTCTTGTTTGAAGTGAGAGTTAGTGATTTCTGGTATGGATGAATGTAAGAAAGCTGGGGATAATAACCAGGGTGATCGTGCGAAGCCGCCATTGCCGTTCAAGGGTATTGCCAGCCGAGTTGTCAATATAATGGTAACACAGTGCTTCCTCGGCGTGGTATAGTAATCAATGAGTCTAAACTGATTAATGTTATTGATGAACTCACTAAGGTTACGGTCCCTGTCCCTTTGGAGAAGCCGGGTTCTCATAATGTTGGGGTGGCCAATTGTCAGGTTGTTCGTGAGGGAGTCGGAGCTGAGGGTAATATGTTTGGCTCAGACTTGAAGGAGGTTCGTCCTTTTCAAGGTGATTCCTCAAAATCTATGCCGTATGCGGATTTGGTTATGGCTACCAATTCCAAAAAAGTTAACTTTAGATCTCTTGCAAGTCCTGTTATGCATGAAGGATGCGATGTTGTTCTCTCGCGTGATTCTGTTCGACCTGTACAAGATAAGTTAGCTAATACCTTATATGGGTATTTCTTAGGAGATCGTATTGCTTTCCCGGTTGTGGAGTATTTTGTTCGCAATAACTGGAAGAAATTTGGATTGCAGAAGTCAATGATGAATGCGAATGGTTTTTTCTTCTTTAAGTTTGCGGATCAAAAAGGTATGCTGGATGCTCTAAAAGAGGGTCCATGGATTATACGGTCACAACCTCTTTTCCTAAATGAATGGACACCGACAACAAAGTTGGAAAAGAAGGAGGTAACCAAAGTTAAAGTCTGGGTGAAAATTCATGAGGTTCCGATTGCTGCATACACAGAGGATGGCCTTAGTATGATCGCTACTGCTATTGGCGTTCCAAAGCTCTTGGACTCCTATACTAGCTCGATGTGTATGGACACTTGGGGGCGTAGCAGTTATGCTAGAGCTTTAATAGAAATCTCAGCGGACAAGGCATTGAAAGAGGAGTTGACGATAGCAATACCGGAGGTAAATGGGGAGGGTTTTAGTAAGGAAACTATGTATGTGGAGTATGAGTGGAATCCACTTAGATGCTCTAGCTGTTGTGTATTTGGCCATTCTGAGGATTCATGTCCCAAGCAAACAAGAAAACCAGCTATTATTGCTAAGCAGAATCAACCTAGGTTCCCAGTGAACCAAGGCAATAGGAAAGGCAAGTTGGTTCCTAGAATAGATGAGGAAGGGTTCACTAATGTTCCTAGTAAAAAAGCAGCCAGGAAAGGAGGGTTCCAAATTAATAAGCCTAAACCAAAGTTTGAGTATCGACCGATAATAGTTAAAAGGAAGAATGAGCTGGCCACTCGGCCGTCATTAGGGAATGTTGTCTCAAGTAATCCGTTTGAGGTGTTAACTGAGGTAGAGGTAGATAGACGCCACAGTAGTAACGCTACGAAAGTAAACCAGGAAGACTCAGAGGATGAGGAGGTGGTTGAAGTGTATAATGAAATGGACGAATTTCTTTATAAGGGCTCTCGTAATCCTGAACACAAAAAAGGGGCAAGCACTCCTACAACGGTAGTGTCTAATGGTTAGTCTCGCAACATGCAATATTAGGGTCTTGAACCGGCCTCTTAAAGAAAAGGAGGTTCGTCATGTGGTTAAGAGTAATCATCTGTCTTTCTGTGCGATTTTAGAATCTCATGTGGATATTGGTAACCTTCATAAAGTTTGTAGAACCGTGTTTAGGGGTTGGGATTGGACTTCTAATGGTAGTAGATGTAATAAAGGTACTCGGATTATTATAGGTTGGAACCCGATGGAGTTTGATGCTATAGTTCTCGCCCAAACGGATCAGGTTATGCATATTCAGTTGAATTTTAAGCTTGATAAGAGGAGCTTGTTCTGCTCGGTTGTTTATGCAGCAAATTATTATGTTACTAGGCGGGAACTATGGCAACATCTAGCTAGGCATAAAGATTTCGTGGGTGATAAACCATGGGTTATTATGGGAGATTTCAACTCAGCTCTTCAACTGGAGGATAATTCAATGGGATCTTCATATGGTTCAGCGGGCATGAGGGACTTTCAAGAGTGTGTCATTGAATTGGAGGTGATTGATATTAATAGTTCGGGATTCCATTTTACATGGAATCAAAAGCCTAAAAAGTTTCGCATTTTGGCTTCCAGATCTTGAAGGATACGGTTAGGCAGGCTAAAAACTAAAGACCAGTAAATATGCATTGAAGAAAGAACAGAGTTTATAAGCTGCAGCCGACCCGCAAATGAAAGAAGTTTATTCATCCAATTTGAAATCCATTGATCCAACCTCTCCACTAAGGCACTACAATCTTTGTACACAAGGCTAGAAGAAATAAAAAGAACCCCCCAAGTATTTTACTGGAAGAGACCCCTCCATAAACGGCATGAAAGACAAGATATGGTTTTTAACATGAGCTGGCACATTACAGAAAACCCTGTGCTCTTTTGAATACTAGGAACTAGACCGGACATGTTTGAAAAATTCGAAAGACACTTGAAGACACACTGCACCGACTCAACATCTCCTCTCGCAAACAAGAATAAATCATCTGCAAAACACAGGTTAATGATACGCTGCCTTTCGCATTTATTGTGAAATTTGAAGGTGTATCAATCCTAGAAGCATGCTATAATATACACGTTAAAACCTCCATAACTAGCGTTAATAAATAAGGAGATAACGGGTCTCCTTGTCGAAGGCCACGCTTACCTTTATAATAACCATGCACATTCCGATTACCAATCCGAAATAACATAACATGGAGCTGGAGGAAAATGCTACAGTTAAGGCCGATTATTCAACACCATGTATGGACGAAACTGGGAGATGGTAACAAAACACTAGTTGGTTTGATAAGTGGGATGAGATATGCCCTTTGAATTCTTTTATTACGCCACGTATGATATCGAATGCTGGATTCTATATGAACTCGAAGGTTGCGGATGTATGTGACCATGGGGGGTGGGGATGGCCGACCGAGTGGGTAAACCGATTTCCGGCTCTCCGAAACATGCCAAGTATCATACTGAGCCGGGTTTACATGATAGAGTTGTATGGAGAACTAGATCAGGAAAGGAGATGAACTATAGTGCCGCTATAGGGTGGGATGAATTTCGACTACACCAGAATGAAGTCCCATGGGCGAGTATTATTTGGTATCCCCAATCTATTCCTCGTCATTCTTTTTTAATGTGGCTGCTTGTGAACAAAAAACTAAAAACGCAGGATGTTATGAGTCGATGGTCTTCGGCGGGTAGTCCTAATTATAACCTCATGTGCTGTTCGTTGTGCATGGTTGGTCTGGATTCTCATGACCACCTTTTTTTCGAGTGTTTATATGCTGCTCAGGTTTGGAATGGTATTCGAGATAAAGCAGGAATGGGATCGCTGCCTAACAAATGGGAAAGGATTTTTGATCATTTGGTGCAACATGCGAAGTCAAAGCAGGCTACTCATGTTATTGGAAAGCTTGTTGTTAGTGCGGCAACTTACTTCGTGTGGCAGGAACGAAATCAGAGATTGTTTTCTATAAAAAAAAGGAGTGCATATCAACTCATTGAGGTTATTCTAATAACAGTTCGGATGAAGCTACATTTGATGAAATTTAAAGACACGAGTCACACTAGAGATCTTCTACAGGAATGGAGGCTTCCTAGAGGGTTGCTGATAAATGATGATGAACATGGCTGATGGTGTTACATGTGTTTTCTTTTTGTAACTTAGTGTTACGTGTATTTGTCTAGTGACGTGCTTATTAAATTGGTATCTAGCGTCTGTAGGATGATTGCTTGGTGAACTCTAGTATGGCTTGTCATACTTGAGAATTGAGGTTTCTGTCTACCTCACTTGTTATTTTTGGATTGATTGATATAATATTTACCGGGGTAAACCCTTTACCCAAAAATAACAAGTGAGGTAGACAGAAACCTCAATTCTCAAGTATGACAAGCCATACTAGAGTTCATCAAGCAATCATCCTGCAGACGCTAGATACCAATTTAATAAGCACGTCACTCGACAAATACACGTAACACTAAGTTACAAAAAGAAAACACATGTAACACCATCAGCCATGTTCATCATCATTTATCAGCAACCCTCTAGGAAGCCTCCATTCCTGTAGAAGATCTCTAGTGTGACTCGTGTCTTTAAATTTCATCAAATGTAGCTTCATCCGAACTGTTATTAGAATAACCTCAATGAGTTGATCTGCACTCCTTTTTTTATAGAAAACAATCTCTGATTTCGTTCCTGCCACACGAAGTAAGTTGCCGCACTAACAACAAGCTTTCCAATAACATGAGTAGCCTGCTTTGACTTCGCATGTTGCACCAAATGATCAAAAATCCTTTCCCATTTGTTAGGCAGCGATCCCATTCCTGCTTTATCTCGAATACCATTCCAAACCTGAGCAGCATATAAACACTCGAAAAAAGGTGGTCATGAGAATCCAGACCAACCATGCACAACGAACAGCACATGAGGTTATAATTAGGACTACCCGCCGAAGACCATCGACTCATGACATCCTGCGTTTTTAGTTTTTTGTTCACAAGCAGCCACATTAAAAAAGAATGACGAGGAATAGATTGGGGATACCAAATAATACTCGCCCATGGGACTTCATTCTGGTGTAGTCGAAATTCATCCCACCCTATAGCGGCACTATAGTTCATCTCCTTTCCTGATCTAGTTCTCCATACAACTCTATCATGTAAACCCGGGCTCAGTATGATACTTGGCATGTTTCGGAGAGCCGGAAATCGGTTTACCCACTCGGTCGGCCATCCCCACCCCCCATGGTCACATACATCCGCAACCTTCGAGTTCATATAGAATCCAGCATTCGATATCATACGTGGCGTAATAAAAGAATTCAAAGGGCATATCTCATCCCACTTATCAAACCAGACTAGTGTTTTGTTACCATCTCCCAGTTTCGTCCATACATGGTGTTGAATAATCGGCCTTAACTGTAGCATTTTCCTCCAGCTCCATGTTATGTTATTTCGGATTGGTAAGTCCCAAAAACTTCGATCGCGTATACGATATGAATGGATCCACTTTACCCAAAGAGACTCTCTATGTGTAAGAAGACTCCATACATGCGCAACCATAAGCGCTTTATTCATATCCCCAATCCTTCGAATACCCAAGCCACCCTCTTGTTTAGGAATACACACTTTTTTCCAACTCACCTTAGCTTTCCCTTTTATGTTATTTCCTTGCGCCCACAAAAATCTTCGCATTCTTTCTTCCAGGTCATAAATGATGCGCTTTGGTAAAATAAAGACCGACGCCCAATATATATGCATAGAAGACAGGACCGACCGAATCAGTTGAAGTCTACCCGAAAATGACAGACTCTTATTTTTCCAATCGGTAATTCTTAAATCCATACTTTCCAAAAGTCTCTTACAATCATTGTAAACAAGCCTGGTAGATATAAGGGGAACTCCAAGGTAGCGAACTGGCAACACACCTTCATCAAATGGGATGATGCTTCTAATTCGGTCTTTCACTATGTCCGGAACATTACCAAAGAAGACCGTACTTTTAGTCATACTAGGAACAAGACCTGACATGTTCTTAAATAAGTCTAGCGCCTCCAAAAGCACTTTTGCTGATCTATGATCGCCCCGAGAAAACAAAAACAGATCATCAGCAAAACAGAGATTAATTATTCGCTGATTTTCACACTTATTATGGTACCTAAACTCAGCTGACAAAGAACTCTGTTTTTGCAAAAGCAATGTAAGAACCTCCATAACCAACGTAAAAAGGTACGGAGACATTGGGTCTCCTTGTCGTAAACCCCGTTGCCCTCTAAAATACCCATACAGATTACCATTTATAGCCAAAGAGAAAGACGTGGATGTAACACAAACCATTATCCACTTCACCATTTTCCGATCAAATCCAAAACCTAGCAGTATCTGTTCAAGAAAATTCCAGTCTACCGTGTCATAAGCCTTTTGAATATCCACCTTAAAGGCACACCTTGGTGGCCCCTTATTATGATGATAGTTATGCATTAACTCCTGTGTTAAGAGGATATTATCAGAAATCCTTCTACCCGGAACAAAGGCTGACTGGTTGATGCTCACAATATCACCTAACCCTTCTTTTATACGATTTGTAATAATCTTGCTGATACACTTATATAGTGTGTTACAACAAGATATAGGGCGATAATCCGTAATGGAAGATGGTGTACTAACCTTAGGGATTAAAGAGATTATCGTATGGTTAAGTTGACGGAGTAGTTTACCATTTTGAAAGAACTCCTGTACCGCACTGCATACATCCTTCCCAACTACATCCCAAGACTTTTTAAAGAAGACCGAGGTGTAACCATCAGGACCTGGAGCTTTATTCCCATCAATTGAAAACATTGCCTGTTTAATTTCATCATCCGTAACAATCCTAACCATAGCAGAAGCTTTATCAACCGATAATACATTATGGAATAGATCTGGCGTAGGATGTAAATTTATACTTCCAACACTACCAAAAAACTGGGTATAGTGCTCCACCATGACCTGTGGAACCGACATTCCTTCATGTAGTATACCGCTACTGTCTCTTATCGAGAAAATTCTACTCCGATGATTTTTTGCTTTGACCGTGTTATGAAAGAACTTTGAGTTCTTATCACCAAGCGAAAGCCATTGTAACTTAGATTTTTGCTGCAAAAAAGAACACTCATCAAGAACCACTTTCTTATACGCTTGAAGTAATCGACTGTGTTTATCAAGAAGCTCATTGTTGAAAGGATCATTATCAATAGCTAGCTGGTTGTCATCTAGATCCTTTCTCATCGTCTTAACCTTCTCATGCAGATTACCCTGTGTATATAAGAGTTTCCTCATCGGGTTTTTTTAACAGCTTAAGCTTTTTAACAATCTGAAACATGCGATAACCCTGAATGTCCGTATTCCAAACCGTTTTAACTTCCTCCATAAAACCCTTCTTATCGGCTACCAAATTCACAAACTTAAACGGCTTCGGTTTTCCTCTAGTCACATTAGGCAATTTTAAGATACACGGAGTATGGTCTGATATTCGGTACGGAAGAAAACATGCTGCCGCATTAGGGAACATATCGATTAATTGCATATTCCCAATATTCGATCAATTTTCTTGACAATGATACCCTTTTGCTGCTTATTCGTCCACGTAAAATGTAAACCCGTTCGATTAACATCAAACACCTCTATCTCATCAATACACTCCTTGAATTCCCTATTCCCAATGCTAAAAGTGGATGGCCCTTGAGCTATATCTTCATGAAACAAGGAAGAATTAAAATCCCCATGATAGTCCATGGTTTATCATGCATATAAGAATGATGAGCACGTAAGTTCTGCCATAGGTCCCTTCTTTTTTTGTAGTAGTTGTCAGCATAAACAAACGAACAAAAAATAGACTTTTGATCGAGTTTAAACATGATCTGAGTATGCACAACCTGATCTGTTTTAGAAAGATCATAACATCCACAATGTCAGCGTCCCACCCTACCATAATACGAGTACCTTTCTCACAACAATCAGCATTAGTCGCCCAGCTCCATGACGAGCAAACTTTCTTACAAACATTATAGACATTAGACGAGTCAACATGAGTTTCCATAATTGCACACACCTGAAGATGATTGTCCAGCACCACCTGACGAACCTCCTTTTGTTTGAGGGGTCGGTTCAAACCCCTTATATTCCAAGAAGCCAAACTACCCATGGACACTAGTATCACCAGGTGTGCTTGCACCCTCAGAATTTTTATTTTCTACTTTCTGCTCCATTAATTTTGAGATATCACCTAAAAGCTCCTCGATTCCAACTGCATCTGCAATTACTTCCTCCAAATTGGTATTTTTATTTTGTTGATTACCTTTTGAAGTCATACCTTCTATTCCACCGAATTCATTAGAGTGATTTTCCTCCTTTTGAAGTACAGAAAATGGGTTAGAGATAGCCACTTGGTTTTTCGGTTGCACTTTCACATCAGCCTTGGACTTAGGCTTTGCTACCGGACGGTACACAAACTTCGGCTTCTGATTCTTAACATGCAGCCCTTGATTGATCCCTTTCCTACTCTTCGATAATACCTCCTGAAAATCATTATTATTTTTCATTTTATCATCCATTTGCACTGTGTTTTGTTTCTTTGGGCACGAGTTATCATCATGACCAAACACGCAACATGTTGAACATCTCAACGGTTCCCAATCATATTCTATTTTTACCTCCGCTTTAGAGTATCCCTTTCCATCGAGTGCCGGGATTGCAACCGTAACAACTCTCTTTAATTCAGACCCTGCTTGAACTTCAATTAACGCCCTAGCATAACTACTTCTTCCCCATGAATCTACACACATTGTTGTTGTATAAGAATCCAGCAATTTTGGAACACCTATTTTCGAGGCCAGTAAACTCAACCCGTCTTCAGTAAACGCAGCCAACGGTACATCATGCATTTTTACCCAAACCGGTATAGATGTTATATCCTTTTTCTCAACCATAACATCAGGAGTCCATTCAGTAAGAATAATTGGAACATTTCGTATCATCCATGGCCCATCTTCCAGTAGCTGTGCCATCCCTTTTTTTGTTTGAAACTTAAAGAAGAAGAACCCCTTAGCATTCATCATCATCTTGGATAACCCATACTTCGACCACTTATGTATAACAAAATAGTCTACCACCGGAAACGCTAAACGCTTTCCCAAAAAATATCCATAAAGAGTGTTCGAATATCTATCATTAACCTGCTTTACCGATGATAAAGGGATAACAACATCTGCCCCATCTATTATTTCCTCAGTTTCCAAAGACCGAAAATTAACCTTAATACCATCACTATTATGCTGAACAACTCTAGCAAACGAAAGAGGTTCTATAATCTTAGTGGTCGTTACCTTCGTGGAATCAGCTGATGAAACACCACCATCCGAATCAGGTGCAATATCCTCCAAATTACCATGCAAGTTAGCCCCTTTTTCCGTGATGTTTTCTGAGTCCTCCTTAATATTATTCACCACGGTTACCGCACCCTTATTCTTGTTCCGTTCTTCAATGGCATTAAGCAGCTTCGGATCCGAGTTCACCTCTTCCACTAGTGAGTTAGGAACATTCCCTCGTCGGGCCAGCTTAGGGTTACCATCAATATTCAGCACACGGTTTCCAAAACCCTTATTAGGAAAGGGACTTTGCCTCGATCAACATGCACATCAGGTTTCTTACGTTCATCCATGCCAGTTTTAACAACTCTCTCCTTACTCAGTTTTGGATACCCATCCCCATTTAGAACTTCATCACTCTCCATACCGCAACCACAACCAAAAAACCAGAAAGAAACCAGAAAGAAACCCTAGAATCCGTAATCAATCCTTAATCGATTAGAAAGGTTGTATCAATCTAGCTAAATTAACATCCGTTAACCGCGATCAACACAATCTTTATAATAAATCAGAATTTCCTACTAATTCCCAGGTCGACGATTATCAAACAAAACAAGCACAAACCCTAAACTGATCGGATTCTTGATTATTATCCGAAACACAAGATACGGCCGGCGATAAAAACAAAATCGAAAGAAAACTACTATCCGATCGATCCTATATGCCACCAGAGTTCGTATAAGATTTGATTACTCAAACCCCTAATAACAGATCTGTTGCACACATTTGCCGATCGAAATCGTAGGATTGAAAGAAGAACAAAAATCGCCGGTTCGAGAGAGAGCGATCAGATGAAAAAACGAAATTAAACCCTATTTTAATCTTTCTTTGGATGCTAACAAGTTCGTATTGCTATTTGGAAGATCAAACAACAATCACAGACTGTTATACAGCTAAGATTGATCAAGAAAATCGGGTTTCATGAAGAGCACGAAAAATCGCCATCTAGGGTTTGCGGCCGCTTAATCGCC
>CAMTDV010000024.1:51860929-51965668 GCA_947069175.1 Scalesia atractyloides
AAATTCTACAGATTCTGCAATTTGAGGAGGGCTTGTTGCCAGTCAAATATTTGGGTGTTCCGTTTATTTCCTCTTGGCTCCTCTCTAAAGATTGTAGTGGTTTAGTTTTTTTTTTGGGTAAAGGGTTACCCCTGTGATTCTATATATTAACCAACCAAATAACACAAGTAGTGAGGATAATCTCCCACTAGTTCTATCATGAGACAGACCTCATGACAGTAAATCAAGCAGACAATATAAAGCAGGAATCAAAAGACAAGTACATCTACTAGACTAGAATCTAGAACCACTAATCACACAGAGAAAAATAGTAATCAGCCTCCATTATCGGATATGAAGTTGCCATTTATCTTCCATCTACCTAGCAGCCTCCGAACATTCGCACAATCTTTGAACTTAACCCCCATCAGCTTGTACCGAACTGTCCTTAATATTTGCTCGCATATGGTATCTGGTGGCCTAGATTGATTCTTGAACAATCTCGCGTTACGTTCTTGCCATATTATGTATGCTGCACAGGCAACAAACACTCGACTTGTATAATGCACTGCTGTTTTCGATCGAGCACGAGCCAGAAGCCAGGCCATAATGTCACTCCATCTGGGACCAACCGTAGACATACCTACCTTATCTCTAGTCTTGTTCCATACCTGTTTAGAAAACTTACATTCAAAGAAAAGATGGTCATGGGAATTGTAGTGGTTTAGTTGAAAAGATGGAGCAGCATATACTAAATTGGAGAAATAGATTTTTATTCTTTGCTGGAAGGGTGCAGCTTATCAACTCGGTGCTTTCAGCTTTGCATGTTTATTGGTCCGCTGTTTTTATTTTGCCAGCACAAATTATTAAGGATCTTGAAGCCAAATTACGGAATTTCCTTTGGGCGCAGAAGGGTAACTTTCATAGAGGAAAAACTAAAGTCTCATGGAACTCTGTCTGTGTACCTAAGTATGAGGGGGCCTGGGTATTAGGCTGCTTGGAGATTCGAATAAAGCTCTTATGGTGACACATATTTCGAGCATTCTAAACAAGAGGAGTCCTTATAGGTTCGCTGGATTCACGCCTACAGGTTAAAAGGCCGCAGTTTCTGGGTATGTAAGGAAGGTACGAATTGTAGCTGGAGCTGGAGAAAGCTTCTTCAGTTGCGGCCTAGTATCAGGAATCATGTGTGGTCTAGATTGGGTGATGGGACTAATACGTCGGCTTGGAATGATAACTGGAGTCATCTTGGTCCATTATCTAATTTTCTATCTCCTAGGACAATTTCGAATGCGGGTTTTGGACATCATGCTACGATTGCGGATATACATAATCAAGGTACTTGGGCTTGGCCCTCGGCTTGGAGGGATTTGTTTCCAGTGTTGAATCAATTGGATCAGGTTTGCTTGGACCCAACTAAAGAGGATCAGTTTTGTTGGAAGGATGGAGATGATATACTCGATTTTTCTTCTTCAAACGGCTGGCACTCGATTCGGATTAGGGAGCCGGAAGTGGATTGGGCTAAAGTACTCTGGTTTAATCAGTGCATTCCTTCGCATGCTTTCTTTATGTTGTTGATTATTCGCCGAAAATTGCTAACTCAAGATAAAATTCTCCAGTGGGACATCTCGAGAAGGAAAAACATGAACATGATGTGCTGTTTGTTGTGCTATGATAATGTTGACTCCCATGACCATCTTTTCTTTGAAAGTACGTTTTCTGAACAGGTTTGGAACAAGACTAGAGCGAAGGTGGGTATGTCTACGGTTGGGTCCAGATGGTGTGACATTATGGCCTGGCTACTGGCTCGTGCTCGATCGAAAACATCGGCGAATTATATAAGTAGAGTGTTTGTTGCCTGTGCAGCATATATTATATGGCAAGAGGGTAATGCAAGATTGTTCAAGAATCAAGCTAGGCCACCGGATACCATTTGTGAACAAATACTGAAGACAGTTCGGAACAAGCTGATGGGGGCTAAGTTCAAAAATAGTGTGAATGTTAGGAGGCTGCTAGGTGCATGGAAAATAAATGGCAACCACGTATCAGACAATGGAGACTGATTAATGTGTTTCTTTATGGGATTAAGGTGTCTAGATTTTTAGTCTAGTGATGTACTTGTGTTTTGGTTTTGGTTCTGTTCTTTGCTTGGCTTACTTTCATGAGGTGTGTCTCATGATTGAACTAGTGGGAGATTATCCTCACTACTTGTTTTCTTTGGATAGTTAATATATACAATCACAGGGGTAACCCATTACCCAAAAAAAACTATCAAGACTTGTGGAAATCATTTGATTTTCCTGAATAACTATCCGATGTAGAAATTGAAGCGTTATATTATCTTCATCAATCAACAAATCAAGAGCAAATCGTCAGACCAATTGTGGTTAATCAACCCACGTTGGGATCATCTTCTTCTGAGGCTAGTTCAAGTAATACCGACTACAGAACCGGTCAATACTACAGTAAATCCTAATCTTTCTGAAGCACAGAGTTCAGACTCGGACGAGGCTTCAACATTCGATGCCGATGGAGAATCTTCTTCAGCTGAAGAAGCATAGCAGATTACAATTTATTGAATGAATCTGCAAGCCCGAGTAGTGCTCCTGAAGTTGAACTAGTGGTAGATCAACATATCACAAATCAAGAGAATACTGTGGTCGTTCCAGGCGAAGTGATGCCAAGATCATATTCTTATCATCCGTCAAATTCTATAATAGGCGAATTACAAGCTGGTGTGAGAACATGAGTCAAATAAACAAAGCTTTGAGTTGTTTCTATACTCGTGTTGTTCCAATTCAAGAGTATTGCTACTATTCATGTTTTATATCCTAGATGGAGCCAAAAAGTGTTTCTGAAGCTTTAGGACATGAAAACTAGGTACAAGCAACGCAAGAGGAACTGTTACAGTTTGAGAAGTTAGGAGTGTGGAAGCTTGTAGACCTACCTGAAAAACAGAAAGCGATTGATACGAAATGGGTCTTTAAATGCAAGCGAGACGATCGAGGGGTTATAGTTCGAAACAAAGCTCAGCTTGTTGTCAAGGGATTTCAGGATAGACTACACAGAAGTCTACGCACCAGTAGCTCGCTTAGAATCTATTCGAATAATTCTTGCTTTTGCAGCATGGAAGGGATTTAAAGTCTATCAGTTGGATGTCAAATCAGCTTTTCAGTACGGAAAATTACGCGAGAAGGTGTACTTTGGACAACCACCAGGGTTTGTCGATCCACTCAACAAAAAGAAAGCATATCTTCTTGATAAAGCTCTTTACTGTCTACCCCAAGCCCCGAGAGCTTGGTACGAGACGTTATCATAACATCTCATGGGAAACGGCTTTGTCAGAGGAACTGTGGATAGTACTCTCTTCACCAGAGAAGTTGGTAATCATCTAATTATCGTTCAAATCTATGTGGACGACATCATCTTTGGATCAATGAATGATAGTCTTTGTAAGGAGTTTGAGGGCATCATGAAGAAGAAATTCGAAATGTCTTCGATGGGTGAAATGAAATTCTTCCTCGGATTGCAAGTAAATCAACTTCCAAACGGTATTTTCATTCATCAGACCAAGTATGTGCACGACATCTTGATGAAGTTTGATATGGAAAGCTCGAAGCCGTTATCTACTCCTCTTGCTCTTAATCACCGGATTTGCATTGACGAAACTGGAACCAAAGTTGATGAGATGCTCTACAGATCAATGATGGGATCGTTGATGTATCTGACAGCATCGCGCCCAGATATCATGTATCCTACCTGCCTATGCGCCAGATACCAATCAAGCCCAAGAATTTCACACATGCAGATCGTGAAGCGAATCTTTAGATACTTGAAGGGATGCCCAATCACCGGCTTGTGGTACCCGAAGAATGATAATTTTGATCTTGCAGGATACGCTGATTCTGATTTTGGTGTAGATAAGTTGAATTCAAAATCGACTACAGCGGGATGCCAGTTCTTCGGAACAATAATGGTAACCTGGCAGTGTAAGAAACATACTACGGTCGCTTTCTCTACCTGTGAAGCTGAGTATATCGCGGCCTCCAGCTGTTGTTCACAGATTCTATGGATACAACAGCAGATGAGAGACTATTGTCTGTAATTTCTTGACACTCCGTTGTATGTTGATAATAAGGCAGCCATTGATATAACTAAAAATCCGGTTCATCACTCACGCACAAAACACATTGAAATTCGTTATCACTTCATTCGTGACTGCTACGAAAAGAAGTTGGTGCGAAAAGAAAAAATCCACACCGACGAACAAAAGGCTGATTTTATACCAAACCATTTTCTTTATCACGGTTTAAATACTTGTTAAGAATTAATGGTATGAAAAATTTGCTGACAGGTGCGAATGCAGAGGTTGAATACGGATCGGACGACGAGTTCGCGTGATTCACATTGGTTTGTCTATATCTTTCTAGTTTTAGAATTTTATTAAAAAAAACTAAAATACAAAAAGATGTTTTGATTTTAGAGGGGAGAAATGTTATAGAAAATAAAAAACATTTGAAAATTTTAAAATTCAAAAACATTTGCAAAATGCGAAAATAATAAAAACATTGAAAAAGACAAAAAAGAATTCAGTGTCACAAAAAGGAAATGATAGAACATCAGTGGACTATCACAGTATGCTAAAGAAATGTAAAGTTTAAAAGTGATAAACAAGTCTTACTGTGGATGTGTCGATACACTTAACACGTTCAGTAAACTGTTTTCGAGATATAAACTAAATTTTACAACTGCTTAATCTTGTAGATTAACACATCTTGGATAGACTTAGTACTCCGAAATTTCGTTTGAGAGATTGCCTGATTCTGAGATACGAGGTCTTTATAGATAGTTGATATCTGGGGTATTATACAAGTTCTTCTGATTTTGCGGAAGCAATAGCCTAGAACTTCTATAATACTTTCACTATAAACCTAAATTGCATGCAAACTTGAAAAAGTATCGAAAGATCTAATCATTTGCAGTGCTAAAAAGATTCCTTAAGTGGAACACACCTTAAAGACGAGCCTTCATCTCTTTGTCTGTACGGTAGTACTAACCTGAGCTCTCAAGGTCTCGCATTACCCAGATACAGATATCAATTACGCTATATTCACCTGTAAGATGAAATCTAGGGAATCTTGATGCGGGAGTATATTAAAGAAGTGGGAACCGCAGATAAGTCAAGTTTCATAAATCATACCTTAACATATGTTGAAACAGTTGAGAAACGTGGTAAAGTTTAAGTGGATAAACATATCGACAATATAGGTAAACGAGTTTAAAACTTAAAAGTCATCTAAAGGTCAACGGTACTGGTGATATGTCTCATACAACTGATATGATCCTTTAGACACAAATTCACAAAAATATGTCTGTAAATATGTTTGTACATAGTTTACATTGTCCTGTAAATAGTTTATCAGCTTTACAGATTTAAACCAAAAGGATTTTCAGTATGTTTTAGCATAAACTTACAAAAATACAAAAAGATTTTGTTTCTACATTGTTTTCAGCAAACCAATGTTGGAGAACGGGTCTTCAAAGTCTGGTAAGATGCAAGAATTGGTGGGAATCTCATTGACAACGGACTGGGAGCTAATCTGTAAAATCTGAAAAGCCAAAACGATAAAAAGTTCATTAACTTGAAACTTTGATTTTGAAAATATCAACAGTTTGTTCGTAACGGGTCAAACCGGGGTCATTAACTTGGACTCGGCAGACAAATCGGTTAACCAAGGTCATTAACTTAGACTTGGTCAACTGAGTAGATTTTCATAATTGGTAAAAGTTGGAAAGTTCAGGGGTTAAATTGTAAAATTTGAAAAAAGTTTGAATATGAGTTTGGCAAGTTCGGCCGAACTTGCTAAACTGAATATAGTTTAACATTACAGCAAGTTCGACTGAACTTGCAATAATGGCTGGTTGATATTTCATAAGTTCGCCTGGACTTGATTAGGCTTAAGGCATGGGCTTGCAAGTTCGCCAGAACTTACTAGGGTATAAGTATCTAGAATGTTAGGCCGAACTCATTTACTTGCAATCAAACTTTCTAAAGCGAACTCATCTCAGTTGAGCGATTGAGTGAATTTGTCAAGATCCTACCGTTACTCTGCCAAAATTTGGATTGTTTTTGGTGATTAGCACACCATTTACAATGTCTAAGGTATAGATTTGATTTTTAAATCATAACTTGGACCTTAATCGACATAATCAGATCTAAAATGTTAAAAAAGATTAGACATAGGGTTCAAATGGTTAAAATGAAGATAAAATCATGTTAATCAATACTAATCGATCATGAATATCTGATAAAAGTGATCGGATTCATAAAAACTGAATTTACAGGCGATGTGTTGAAGATGACAACAAGTTCGGCCGAACTTGTTGACATGTTCGATTGGACTTGTTAACTAAATCATGAATATAAGTTCTTAAACTTAAGTTCAACCGAACTTCTTGGATAAAACTAAAATCTTTGAGATCATAAGATCGACCGAACTTAGGTATTCAAAATTTTGTAGTAGGATATAAGTTCGCCCGAACTTATACTTGATTAGTGAACATGTTATGAAATGCATGATCGGGCGAACTTGACTCACAACGTTATAACACACATCAAGTTCGCCCGAACTTGATGAAAATGTTAAAAATTGTAACTTTTTCTCGTAAAGCGTGCAAATTATTTTGCGTCGTTTTTCATGCTCAAGAACCAGCAAGGGTGACTTCTATGGACTTTTCTAAGTTCCATAATACTTGCATTACGCTCGACAAGACGATATGTCCATCTTTGAAAGATTACGACAGTATTTTGAGGTTTCTTAAGGAATGTCCTATTCATAGAGCGATTACGGAGCGCACAGTGTCTTACAGATCTCATGTATACCATTACTGGATGAACGCAGAGCTCAGCGATGATAAAAAGACCATTACATCATCTGTGCAAGTTGAAAATGAGAACAAAAGTATCACAGTTACAGAAGATGATATTCGACAGATCCTACAGTTTAATGATGACAAAGATGATCCGATATTCCTTGATGAGAAGATAGTCAGAGGGTGTTTTTATCAAATGGGTTACAAGGGGAGCGTGAATAAGCCGACATTAAAGAAAAGGGGAAATGCCTAACCCCTACAAGCTCCTGATGCATGCAATTATTCACACTTCAGTCACCAAAAGGCAGGTCTTGATGACGTGCAAGATTATATGGCCTGTATGGAAACGACACTGATTCTGAAGAAGCCGTTTAACTACTCAAAGCTGGTTTTCACTCTTATGACGAAAAACATGGATGATTCGAGATTGTGCTTATATCCGAGGTTTGTTCAGATGCTAATTGATGAGAAGTACACAAATATTGCACGGAATCCAAATGATGTGTTATATCTAAGTCATCTTGATGATACAACTGTGAAGATGTTGTTAAAGTTTCAAAAGCAAGCATCAGCACCGGTTGCTAAACCAATATTTGGAGCTATCAAAGATTCAAATTATATTGCGCCGCCTGACAATAAATGGAGAAAAGACGGAAGCGATAATGAAAAAGAGTTGAACGCAGGGAAATAATGGTTCAAAGATTTCAAGCCTAAGTCTCGGAGTGAATGGTTCCTAAAGGCTGAAGTTGATAAGCCTAAGAAGAAACGAGCAGCAAAGAAAGTTGAAACAATGCTTGCTGATGAAGATGAGCCAGAGAATATTCAAGCTGAAGCAGGTTCGAGTGCTGCTGTAGTTGTTGAAAGTAAAGAGATTGAAAAGTCAACACACGAAGATGTTATTTCTGCTACATCAGAAAATCATGAAGATTCTGATGAAACTCCTGTAGAAGAACCAGAAAAATTAGAGGCTGAAATTAGAGCTGAAAGGGAGAAAGAAATGGATGCTGATTTTGATCCAAGTCTTGAAAAAGATTCTGACGAGGAAAGACCAAAGAAAAAACCTAAACGTGTGAAGTCTGCTACTATTTCATCGACAAAAACTACAGGGTCTCCTTAGACAAAGGGTAGAAAGAAAAAGAAGAAAGTTCAAAAGGCAGTTAGTAAACGATATAAGGGAAAGCTGAAGAGCGCGAAAGTTACACAAGAACCTTCTGGCGCACTGGAAAGAGGAGTTACACAAGAACCTCCTACACAAGAACCTCCTGTAGTGGTTACAAGTGAAGCTGAACGTCCAGGAGTTATACAAGAACCTCCTATGATTATCTCATCTGAAGCTGAAAGGCAAGGAGCCACACAAGAATCTCCCGTGTCTGGTTTTTTGGGAAGTGCCTATTGTTCAATCACCTGTTGCTCCAACAACTTCACATTTTGAAAGTTCTACTCCAAAGAAGACTACACCACAGACTGCTACTCCAAAGTCTACTCCAAAGACAAACATGTTTGGTGATATGCATAATGATCCAATTAGTCTTCAAGATCTGAATGATTTCTTTCCAGAGACGAATGTTGATCTTCTTGAAAAGCGTGTAAAGATCTTGGAAGAAAAAGTGGCCAAGAATGAAGAAGAGAAAGCTGAGTTGATCAATAAGATGAATCAAAGCGCTGTTGAGAAAGAAATGTTGGATGATAAAGTGAAAGTGTTAGAGAATGAACGCGGATTCTTCAAGGCGTTAGTTGAAAGTTTACAAGACGCCAATTAAAAGCTGCAGACAGAGATTGCTGATCTTATGTCAATCCAAGCCCTAAATGATCGTAGGTTCACAAGAATGCAGAAAGTGTTATCTAATACACTTGGGATTGGTTTCATCTCTGAGTATGATCATCTGGATCGTCAGGAAGCTAAAGAAAGATCTGAAAAAGAACTAACAGCGAGTGGTAAAGGAAAGAATGTTGAAGGTGAAGCACTTACTTCTTCTGAAGCTGCAGAGAAGTCTGTTGATGATGTTACTAAAGCTTCTGAGTCCGATATTCCAAAGGTTGACGAATCTGTCAAGCCTTCTGATCCTATCATTGCTTCTAAAGACAAGGACGATGAAGAAGCAGAGAAAGAGGATAAAGAGGATGATGAACAGAAAGATGATTCTGAGTATGAAGATTGGAATGTTGCTGATGACGACAATGATGATGATTAGGGAGGAGTTGATGTTAGAATCAGTGAAGGAAAGGTTTCTGATGATGTTGATTTTTCTTCTCTAATGGACAATGAATCTAATAAGATGGATGATCAGATTCAGGGGAGTCAGGGCAGACAGGGCCATTAGATGATGTTGATATGACGAATGTTGATAGATTTGCAAAGCCTGTTGCTGCAACAAAGCCTATGATGCTTATGCTTGAACATAATGTAGAGGAAGGGGAGTACGTACATAACTATACAAAGGAAGATCTGGCCAAGTTAATCGAAGTTGATGCTGAAAATCTAGAGTTTGATTTTGAAGAAGATGTGTTGAATGTTAACACATTTGAGCCGAATGATTATCAGTATGTTAGAAGATTTGAAGATGATGAATACAATAGAGTGATTGTTGAAGATTGGTCTTCTGATGATGAAATAAATCAAATAACAAAGTACGTCGGTCCTAACACAGATAGTTTTCCTACATGTGAGGAGATGTACAAGCAACTAGACGAAGACATGTTGAAAGAAAAGATTGAGGAATCAGTTCGAGAAGGTAAAGTACCAAAGCCGATGACGAAAGAAGAGATAGCTCAAGCAAAGAAGTCTTGGTTTAAAGAAATGCCGCGCGAACGTAAGTTTCGACGTCCTCTAGCATTCTTTACCAGAGACAAAGACGTGTCATTGGGGATATTCTGAGTTGGGGTTGGTTTAAAGAGTTGAATGTTTATGCAATCAAAAGGGAATTTTGAGTGCAATACTTCAAACATCTTGCTGATTTCAGACTATGAATGTTACATATCAGATGAAGTACATTGATCAGTTGTTATGGAAGATGATCAAGTATGAAGCAGTAAAAGGATTTAACTATTGGAAGACATTTATTCTAGGTCGCCGAATCAAACAAACAAGAAGACAGGGGAAAAAGACATAACGTTGATAATGAAGCGACCTAGAGCCATGAGAAACATGCCGTTGATGCCGATTGAATAGAACTTCTATCCAGTGTTCAAGTGGTGGCAGATAGATCCAACTACTTGTGAAGCGTTATTGTGTTACGATTCGAAGAACACTTGGATATTTCAAAGGAAAGAGTTGAGATATTAGGATTTCAGGGCATGAGAGGATTATGGAGAACGATCAGGATTCTGGATCCAATGTGGCTTGTTAATTGTTCCAGAGAAGATATCAAAACCTTGTTCTATAGTAAGATTGTGTTTGAAGAACGTGAGAAGGTACAAGCTATGCAGTATCAGAAAGTTGTGAATGTTTGCTATGCAAGAGAAGTAAATTCAGGGAATATGTGGCAGACAAAGTGGAGGGATCTAGAGAGAGTTGAATTTCTGAAAGAGGAAAAGCGTCTCGAGGCTAATCATGAGAAAACTAGAAAGGCAAGTATTAGAAGATTTCAGTACATGAACAAAGTGCCTCCTGCAGACCAGACGCCGAATCCGAAACAAGAACGACGAAAGAAACCGTTTAAGAACTTCTTTGGTCCTATGCGTTAATGTATATTTGAAGACAGAGTTTTGAAGACTGATACAAGACGAAGACGATATCCAAGGGGGAGTCTGTTGGTGCATAATGTCTATCTCTTAGTCTTATATCGAGTATGTATAGAATAGAGTTGAATAGACTAGCAATACGAAGTATTTATGTAATGATGAGTCAAGTTCGTCCATGAGTTGATTATAAAGGCAAGTTCGGCCGAACTTGCCAAGGTAAGTTCGGGCGAACTCATGCTCTCACTCTAGCGAACTTGAGCACTATATATAGCTTGCTTGTTGTCCTCATTTGTAACTTTGGCATTTTGGTGGCGAAGTTCTGTCAATCTGGATTCTTGATTGTTACATCAATAAAATTGACGTTTAACTGATTAATTCTTGTCTTTGGTAAACACGTCGTAATATTTCCGCTATTATGAACTTTAGATATCAAATTTAGCTTCCTTAGCATCGAGGATCGGTGCTACACATGCTATTCGATGTGTTTCTATGTGTCACTTGTTGCTAAATTCTATTATTTCTCTATACGTGCATCTATGTTTTACTCGCTTTGTGTCAAAGGTTTCGCGTGGATCCACCTGGCTGACTGGTTCCCCACGGCCATGGGTCGAACTCGGTATCGCCATCATTGTTCCGCAGATTCGCCTCTCGAGGCTTGAATCTCTATGTGTCTCTGGTTACTATTTTTGTTATGTTTGTGTTGCTTATGATATATGTGTTGAATTCTTGTAATATTGGAGGACATAGTTTCACATTGGATAATGCATGTTAATAAATACTGTTTTCTAGAAATAATAAAACAAAACGCTTTTAAATAAAAACCAAATCTATTCACCAACATTTTTATTGACCCAAAACTCTTTTGCACGTGATACAGGTACACAAGGGTGGGCGGATTTTGAGTTGAAGACATGTAGGATTGCCTTAGTAATTAACCAGCTAGGATATGTTGTTTTTATTTATTTTATTTTGTAACTTGATATTAATATATGAAATCTATGTTATGTGTGACAAATCTAAAGTGGTGCCTTTAAATAGTTAAACATATACTAGTGTCAAAAGTTATGGGTAATTAGTCTGCCCCGTACCATTCCGCTGCTGGTCGGGGTGTGACAATTTTGGTGATAGCAGTTCAAGATGATTACAGTATGTTTGTCCACTTAAACAAAATGCGTGAACATTTCAAGTACATTAACGTATGATATGTTAAGGTGATATTATACTGATATACTAATGTGTCCCACTTCAGGACATACCCCCACGATCAAGGTATGCACAAAGAAGCATCGTAGTAGGTGAGTATACCGAAATTCATCCTTTAGTTTTGTCACACCCCAACCGATAGCGGAAACATCGGGGCGTGGCACTAGGCGAATCAGATTGCTCAAGAGACATCATAACAACTATTAAGCAATAATATCCATACGTTTAACATCCCATACTATTAAACAATAAAATCCCAAACAATTGTTACAATATTCAACAATCTCTTAAACAAAATATCCGATTCGATCTTCCTTAGATTTTATTTCAAGATTTTCTAAATGAAATCCTAAACTAAGCATCCGTAGCTAAAGTCCTCAACCTGCCACATATGTTAAAATAAAACGTCAATACAATTAAGTAAAGTTGAGTATACAGGTTTGTGTACATAATAGATATAAAAGCGTTTAGCATACACCGCATGACATAAGTAAAAGATGTGAACTATGTAACTACTCAGATTCATGCAAACCAACAAACCGCGATTGATCGAGGCATACGAACAAGCGTTCACATCCTAAAATAGAAAATAAATGCGAAATAAAAATGCGAGCCTTAACAACCCCGAGCCACCGGGTGGCGGGTCAACCTCTAGTATACTATCATGTTAAGGGTGGTGTACAAGCAATCAAGCAATACATACAATTCAGCAGATTTCACGTATAATCATGCAACAGCTGATTGCGAATAAGCGTTTGGGAATTGTGTATGTGATTTAATATACGAACATATGTGACACCCAAAAGTGTGTTTAAGCGTAAAATGGTTCAAGTATACTCACTGTGGGTGCGTTTTGAGAGATGAGACGGGATCTGCGAGGAGTTGTGGAGAGTACCGGATCAGCCTGTAAACGAACAGAAGTGTATCAGTCTACCGAATTGCTGAAACGGTTAACGAGTGAGAGAACAGTAGACAAGTTCGGGCGAACTTGTACCCTGGGGTACAAGTTCGGGCGAACTTGTGCCATTTCTCTAAAAGGGAGCACAAGTTCGGGCGAACTTGTCATGATTCCTTGGAATCAGTACAAGTTCGGGCGAACTTGTGTGTAGATGAAGGAGGGTGTACAAGTTCGGGCGAACTTGTCTTGATTCCTTGGAATCAGTACAAGTTCGGGCGAACTTATGTGACTGTTGTCAATTTGATCAAGTTCGGGCAAACTTGGTCACCAATTTGGTGACAAGTTCGAGCGAACTTGATGTCTTCCGAGCGAACTTGACTGTTTTGGCATCCAAATCGTGCGTTTTCGCGTCGTTTGCTGAGGAAATCGAGTGTCCATTCCTCCAACCTTTAGCCACTGAGTAAAACATAGGCTGGAGAGGTCTTTTGGAGCGAGTTTAGCCATTTTACAGAAACTCGGGCTAATCCGGGCGAACTTGAAGGTTCGTACGGGTTAGTCCAGCTTGTGTAAAGTAACGATTTCGTCCTTATGCTTTCGGATCTGAGATCTTGCTTGACAACACCTCCGAATATTGTGTAAAAATCAATGTTTTAAAAGGTTTTACTCAGATCTAAGAGTTGATCTGAGGGAAAAAGAGAAGTTTTATAGAAAAAGATGAAGATTTTCGTAAACAGAAGAGATTTGATGAAAACTAAGGCAATGCCTTGTGCCAAAATCGTTGTAAAACGTTGTTGAATGTTGTTGTAGTTGAAAACGGGTTTAATCTTACTTAGAAAACAAGGGTTTCGGTTTTGGGGAGCTTCCGGGCGAACTTGCAGCAAGTGCAAATGAAGAATGGAGCTGAGTATTTATAGGTGGAGTGAAAATAGAGGGCTGAAATATCAAGTTCGGGCGAACTTGTACCAAGTTCGGGCAAACTTGTCACAAGTTCAAGCGAACTTGTGTGTTTTTTGAGAGTTGAGAGACAAGTCCGGGCGGACTTGTAGTTTATGAAGTTTTATGAGGCTTAGACAAGTTTGGGCGAACTTGTGGTATACAAGTTCGGCCGAATTTGACCTGGTGGCCAAGTTTTGTTCGATATTTCGAGCTATGAGCTCGTTTGGCGATTCGGTTCGTATTAGATAGTTATATTAAGCATTATAATTGATTTAGTAGCGCGATTTAGCGATTCGTGCGGGTGAGAGAGTTGCGATAGCGATTATAACCATATCATAAACAAACATAACACGTATAAAAAACATAATCCACGTAATTAACTGCGTTTTGCGATGCGATGAGGTAAGCGATGCGATGGCACCAGTGTTTATTCAACGATAACTCACTCGGCTCGTATAGTAGCTAACTACTTGTGATTGCGATTAAATTAGCGATGCGTTTAATAAGCGATTAGATGCGATATAACCAACATAACCTACTTATAAATCGAATCTCGGGATTACAAGGAGAAATACAACGAAAATAAAAGAAAATATAATAACGAATTTTCGAGTTGTTATAGTTTCCCCAACTTTAGGAAATTTCGTCCCGAAATTTAAGTAATGGCCGTAACAAAGAGATGCGGATATTTAGCCTTCATGTCACTTTCCAATTCCCAAGTGAACTCGGCACCGCGTTTGCCTTCCCATCGGACTTTCACGATAGGGATGCGAGAGTGCCGTAATTTCTTGGTTTCTCGGTCCATGATCTCGACAGGCTTTTCCACCAAATGGAGAGTCTTGTTGATTTGAAGATCTATGGAGATTCTCTTCAGCTAGGCATTTCTTGAGGTTTGACATGTGGAAAGTCGGATGTACGTTGTTAAGTTCCTCCGGTAATTCGAGGCGATAGGCCACCTTGCCGATTCTTTCCAGAATCTTAATGGGACCAACGTATCGTGGCGCTAGCTTTCCTTTATTCCCGAAGCGGATCACTCCTTTCCAAGGTGCAACCTTTAGGAGTACGTGATCTCCCACTTCAACTGTAGGGGCTTGCGGCGTTTATCGGCATAACTCTTTTGGTGACTCCAATCTTTCAAGAGATTGTCTCTGATCTGGAGGATTTTATCTGTCATTTCTTGAATCAGCTTGGGACCGGCGATTTGGGCTTCTCCGATCTTGTGCCATGCAATAGGCGATCGACACTTTTTCCATACAGTGCCTCAAAAGGAGCCATTTGATTGCTGGTATGATAACTATTATTGTATGAGAATTCAATTAAAGGTAAATACGTATCCCAATTGCCACCAAAATCTATGATGCACACACGAAGCATGTCTTTGAGGGTGCAGATCGTGCGCTCAGTCTGACCGTCAGTTTGAGGGTGAAAGGTGGTACTGAGATTGAGAGTAGTACCGAGAGCGGATTGAAAAGTCTCCCAGAGACGTGAAGTAAAGCAACCGTCACGGTCAGAGATGATGTCACGAGGCGTCCCGTGTCAACAAATGACTTCTCGGTATAGATTCGTGCTAATCGTTCTACCTTAAAGTCTTCTCGTATAGCAATAAAGTGTGGATTTAGTAAGACGATCAACGATAAACCAAATGCTATCATGACCAGAGGAAGTGCGGGGGAGCTTTGTAATAAAGTCCATAGCTATGCTCTCCCACTTCCACATCGGGATTTCGGGTTGTTCGAGCAAGCCAGATGGCCGTTGATGCTCGGCTTTAACCTTCGAGCAGGTGAAGCACTTTGAGACGTACACGGCAATATCCTTTTTCATGCCCGCCGAACCAGTATTTAGGACGAAGGTCCTGGTACATCTTGTCGGCTCCGAGGTGAATGGAATATCGAGATTTTTGAGCTTCGGTCATTAGCAATTCATGAAGGTTATCACAGCTGGGAATCCAAATGCGATCGAGATAGTAATAAATACCGTTAGGTTTAACAATAAGTTGAGTTTCGGTACCACATTTCATTTCATCTTGCAGGGTATTCTCTTTGAAACAAGCAAACTGGGCGGAGCGAATCAAAATTTCGAGATCATTCAAAGATTGAGAGTCACGAACACTATATACACAGCTTCGTCGACTTAGAGCACCGGCTACGACGTTTGCTTTGCCGGCATGGTAGCGTATCTCGCAATCGTAATCGTTGAGAAGTTCAACCCATCTGCATTGGCGCATATTCAGTTCCTTTTGATTAAAGATATGCTGTAAGCTCTTGTGGTCGGTGAAGACCGTACACTTAGTACCGTAAAGGTACTGTCGCCATATCTTCAATGCAAAAATAACTGCATCGAGTTCGAGATCGTGGGTTGTGTAGTTTTTCTAGTGGATCTTGAGTTGTCGAGATGCATACGCGATAACCTTGTCTCGTTGCATGAGAACACAACCAAGACCAAGATTAAAGGCATCGCAATAAACAACGAAATCGTCGTTTCCGTCGGGAAGAGCGAGGATGGGAGCGTTGTATAACATACGCTGAGAGTTTGGAAAGCTGCCTCTTATTTGGAATCTCAAATGAAAGTTTTGTCTTTATGAGTTAAAGCGGTAAGCGGAACGACAATTTTTGAAAAGTCAGCGATGAATCAACGGTAGTAACCCGCCAATCCAAGAAAAGAACGGATTTCGGATGCATTCTTCAGCGTAATCCAACTCTTGACGGCTTTGATCCCTGGAGAAGTTCGAGGACTAAACGAAGATGGCGCACGTGTTCGTCTCTCGACTTCGAGTAAATCAAGATGTCATCAATAAACACAATGACGAAACGATCTAAGAAAGCTTTACACTCACGATTCATCAAATCCATGAAGACCGCGGGTGCATTAGTAAGACCAAAAGGCATGACCACCAATTCGAAATGGCCATAATGAGTACAAAAGGCAGTTTTCGGAATATCTTCTTCCAATACGCGCACTGATGATAATCAGAACGTAAATCGATCTTAGAAAAACAAGTAGCACCTTGAAGCTGATCAAATAAGTCGTCGATTCGGGGAAGAGGATAAAGGTTCTTTATCGTGAGTTTGTAAGGTTCACGATAGTCGATGCACTTTGGAACGTCCGATCTTTCTTTTTCATGAAAAGAACGGGTGCGCCCCACGGTAAAGTGCTCGGGTGTATGAAACCTTTATCAAGAAGCTCTTGAAGTTGCTCGATAGCTCGCGCATTTCTGATGGTGCGAGACGATAAGGAGCTTTAGCAACGGGAGTAGCACCGGGAACTAAATCGATACGGAATTCAACATCTCGAGTAGGGGTAAACCGGGTAAATCGTCGGAAAGACCTTAGGAATTTCACGAATAACGAGGACATCTTTTAAGGTTTTCTCTTTCTTTCTCCGGGTTCATGATATGGGCTAGAAAAGCAACACATTGCTTTCGCAAACATTTGTGTGCTCGAGTACATGACAAAAGCATCAACTTCTTTGAGGGAGTTTCACCATAGACATGGAGTTGATCACCGTTCGAGAGAGGGAAGCGAATCATTTTATCAAAGCAAACAACTTCAGCATGATTTTCACGAAGAAAATCGATACCTACTATGATATCGAAGCTACCTAACTGCATAGGTATGAGATTGATCGAGAAGATGTGGTTGTTGAGATCGAGAGAACAACCACGCAGGACAGAGTAACGTGTTTTTCCGGTGGCGACTTCCACATCGAAAGTCTTTGGGAGTTTTGCGCGCTTACATTTTAAAACTTTTTCGAATTCTAACGATACAAAACAATTATCGGCACCAGTATGAAATAAACATGAAGCATAAATACCATTGACATGGAACGTACCATTGACAACATTGTTGTCGTTCTAAGCCTGGCGATGGTTGAGATTAAAGGCTCGTCCACGTGCAGCCTGTTGTTGCTGCTGCTGAGGATGTGTGGCTATGGCTGCTGCTGCTGTTGTGCCTGCTTCACAGGTTTGTTTGGGCAGACATTACTGAAATGATTCGGATCACCGCACGTTCAACAGGCACGTGCCCTTGGAGTTTGCTGCTGATTGGCTTGGAGAGGAGGTGGTAGAGCTGGTGCTGCTGGTGTTGGAGGAGCTGACTTACGAGGGCCTGAACGGCAACTGACAGTAAAGTGACCATAGATGTTGCAGTTGGTACAGAAACGGCAATTGTCTCCAACTGCATGATGATAGGTGCATTTTGAGCACAAAGGATGAGGCCAGTATACGCACGCTTTGCCGGCGGTGCGTTTGGTGCTGCAGACTGGAGTGGCTGAGGGTTTTGCGGAGCGGTAAGGGCAAAGTTCTTGCTCGGGTTTTCCCTTTTGCGATCACGACGACTGTTCTTTGACTCTCGACTGATCGCTAGGAGCTGCTGCTTCGGTGATGGCCTGGTTTGCGACCTTGCTGTTCTTAAAGTAACCAGACTGAACCCGTTTGTTATTGATCTCTGCGGCTAGCTGCTAGGTCTCCTCAATAGTAGCAGGGCGTGCTGCTTGAACAAAGTCAGCGACACAGTCGGGCAGAGCGTTGAGGTACTTCTTGATTGCTTTCTCGGTCGTGTCCACTTGACAGGGACAGATAATGCCCAGCTGTTTAAACAGGGCTGTTAGACCAGCATTGTCGGGTCCGTCTTGCTTAATTCCCCAAAACTCGTTTTCCAACTTCTGGATTTCATAGGGAGGACAAAATTCCTTGATCATGATTGCTTTAAGTTCCTCCCAGGTGAGTCCGTATGCTTCATCGCTTCCCTCTTGTTACGCTCCGCGATCCACCAGAGCCCTGGACTGGAAAACACTGGTAGCGTTAATAGTGCGATGGGGTTCGGGACACCCACTCTGACGAAATGTGACCTCAATGGCATCGAACAGTGAAACATGGCACTTGGTCATTCGGTGCCTGAGAAAGTAAGGGGTCCACAAGCTTTGAACTGCTTAAAGCTGAAGGAAGTCTTGGGCGTGTCGGCTTTGGAATCGACCGAGAATTGCTGCTGGTGGCATGGGATCTCGCTGACGATCTGCGGGATCACCTTAGCCATTTCCTTGGCTACAAGAGAGGCGATGCGTTTGTCAGCGTTGTTGCGCTGAGAGGTGCGGCAAGTGTGAGATCCCATTGATGCTATCTACATAAAGGATTTGATTGGATGAGATTCGATTATAATAGGTTTATGTTTAAAAGTTTATTATTATTACTAGTCAAGTAATACACAAAATCACATAAACACGTAGGCAAGTAAACACGTAGGCAGGCAAACACGTAGGCACATAAGCACACAGCACATAAGCACATAAGCACGTAGTCACATAATTCACGTAAGCACGTAGTCACATAATTCACGTAAGCGTATACTTTGCACGTATTCACCTTCTTATAAGTACAACGTAGCGCGTTCGAGTGGTGAGATATAAGCGAGATAAGTGAATTATACCGCGTATGAGTCCATACACGTAAGAGAGATGAGTGATTTCGTTTGGTTGGTGATTTAATTTGCGTTTAAGATTTCGAGAGCTATGCGAGTTGTGCATACTTTATAAAGCGAAGAGCGATAAAGCGAGAAGTCGATAATACGAGAAATCAATAAAGCAAGAAATCGAATAAGCGAAAATTCTCAAAATTTAAACACATAAATAATAAACTCGATGATGTGTAAAATCGACGATTACAAGCTTACATCAATTGGGAGCGTCCTGGGTTTTGAGACGTTGACTACCCAAAGTTATTCGAAAACTCTCAGAGCTCGGACACACGATTTGGCCTAATAGACAAATGCTCTTGCCGTAAATCGGTTAACGGCATTTATCCTTCTAGTTACGTCGTGTTCCTAGTCATCGAAATAATCGAGACTTTGGTGAGATTGAAAATCGAGGAGCGGAATTAGTAATTAAGATGCGGGTTTCACCCCTAACTTAACAACTTTATTCCTAGTTGTGGTTATGCTCACGGATCAAATCGGGAGTCCCACTAGATAGAAAGGGAGATTTTTCGTCGAGATTTGGATATCACTCCTAACTCAACGAAGGTATCTCGTGCGAGAGAATGCGTGGAGTGAATGATCTTACCTAGAATTCTCGGTTTTCACACCTATTCTCGACTTGACCACTCGTTTTGTGTGATACGAGCGTTCTTCACGTGTGTTGTGATTGCTTTAGGAAAAGCAATGTTTAAAAGTTCGTGTCAAAGGATTCTGGTCAAGTTCGGGTGAACTTGGCATCTGTCTGATGTCAAGCTGGAGTGGACTTGGTCAATCCCAAGCGAACTTATTTGTTGTTGAGGGGACAGGCAAGTTCGGGTAAACTTGATCAAGTTCGGGCGTACTTGATCAATTTCGAGCGAACTTGTCACCCCAAGTTCGGCCGGACTTGTATGTTCGTATGAGTTTTCGGCATTAATCGATGCGTATCAGTCTGATTTGGTATCCTAACTATAGTCTAAGGCAAAACATGGCAATTCTACCTAATTTCCCTATAGTTTGGCTCTGATACCAATTTGTCACACCCCAACCGATAGCGGAAACATCGGGGCGCGGCACTAGGCGAATCAATTGCTCAAGAGACATCATAACAACTATTAAGCAATAATATCCATACGTTTAACGTCCCATACTATTAAACAATAAAATCCCAAACAATTGTTACAATATTCAAACAATCTCTTAAACAAAATATCCCATTCGATCTTCCCTAGATTTTATTACAAGATTTTCTAAACGAAATTTTAAACTAAGCAATCGTAGCTAAAGTTCTCAACCTGCCACATATGTTAAAATAAAACGTCAATACTATTAAGTAAAGGTGAGCATATAGGTTTGTGTAATATAAAAGCGTTTAGCATACACCGCATGGCTTACGTAAGAGATGTGAACTATGTAACTACTCAGATTCATGCAAACCAACAAACCGCGATTGATCGAGGCATGCGAACAAGCGTTCACATCCTAAAAGAGAACGTAAATGCGAAATAAAAATGCGAGCCTTAACAACCCCGGGCCTCCGGATGGCGGGTCAACCTCTAGTACACTATCATGTTAAGGGTGGCGTACAAGCAATTAAGCAATACATACAATTTGCCAGATTTCACGTATAATCATGTAACAGCGGGTTGCGAATAAGCATTTGAGAGTTGTGTGATGTGATTTAATATACGAACATATGTGACACCCAAAAGTGCGTTTAAGCGTAAAAGGGTTCAAGTATACTCACTGTGGGAGGAGTTGTGGAGAGTGCCGGATCAGCCTGTAAGCGAACAGAAGTGCATCAGTCTTCCGAATTGCTGAAACGGTTAACGGGTGAGAGAACATAGACAAGTTCAGGCGAGCTTGTACCCTGGGTTACAAGTTCGGCGAACTTGTGTCATTTCTCTAAAAGGGAGCACAAGTTCAGGCGAACATGTCCTTATTCCTTGGAATCAGTACAAGTTCGGGCGAACTGTGTGTAGATGAAGGAGGGTGTACAAGTTCGGGCGAACTTGTGTGTAGATGAAGGAGGGTGTACAAGTTCAGGCGAACTTGTCCTGATTCCTTGGAATCAGTACAAGTTCGGGCGAACTTGGGTGACTGTTGTCAATTTGATCAAGTTCGGGTGAGCTTGGTCACCAATTTGGTGACAAGTTCGAGTGAACTTGATGTCTTCCGAGCAAACTTGACTGTTTTGGCATCCAAATCGTTCATTTTCGCGTCGTTTTCTAAGGAAATCAAGTGTACCATCCCTCCAACCATAAGCCACTGAGTAAAATTTAGGCTGGAGAGGTTTTTGGAGCGAGTTTAGCCATTTTACAGAAACTCAGGCTAATCCGGGCGAACTTGAAGGTTCGTACGGGTTAGTCCAGCTTGTGTAAAGTGACGATTTCGCCCTTGTGCTTCCGGATCTGAGATCTTGCTTGACAATGCCTCGTTCCACTTCAAAGTGAACAAACATACGTCATTAGTTCAAATATTATGTAAAAATATATTTTTAAAAGGTTTTACTCAGATCTAAGAGTAGATTTGAGTGAAAAAGAGAGGTTTTATAAAAAAAAAAGATGAAGATTTTCGTAAACAGAAGAGATTTGATGAAAACGAAGGCAATGCGTTGTGCCAAAATCGTTGTAAAACGTTGTTGTAGTTGAAAACAGGTTGAATCTTACTTAGAAACAAGGGTTTCGGTTTTGGAGAGCTCCGGCGAACTTGCAGCAAGTGTAAATGAAGAATGGAGCTGAGTATTATAGGTGGAGTGAAAATAGAGGGCTGAAACATCAAGTTCGCGCGAACTTGTACCAAGTTCGGTCGAACATGTTACAAGTTCGGGCGAACTTGTGTGTTTTTTGAGAGTTGGGGACAAGTCCTGGCGGACTTGTAGTTTATGAAGGTTTATGAGGCTTAGAAAAGTTCGGGCGAACTTGTGGTATACAAGTTCGGCCGAACTTGACCTGGTGGCCAAGTTTTGTTCGATTATTTCGCTCTATGAGTTTGTTTGGCGATTCGGTTCGTATTAGATATTATATTAAGCGTTATAATTGATTTAATAACGTGATTTAGCGATTCGTGTGGATGAGAACATTGCGATAGCGATTATAACCATAACATGAACAAACATAACACATATAAAAAAACATAATTCCACATAATTAACTGTATTTTGCGATGCGATGAGATAAGCGATGCGATGGCACCGGTGTTTATTCAACGATAACTCACTCGGCTCGTATAGTAGCATAACTACTTGTGATTGCGATTAAATTAGCGATGCGTTTAATAAGCAATTAGATGTGATATAACCGTAAATCAACATACCTTTAATTAACATAACTTTCTTATAAATCGAATCTCGGGTTACAAGGAGAGATACAACGGAAAATAAAAGAAAATATAACAACGAATTTTCGAGTTGTTACGAGTTTTATAACACTAGATAGTTGGGGATCAGGTCAGTACTTCCGTAAAGCAAAAACACCAATATCCAATGAGGGTTAGGGCAAATACCACAAAATTTTGTACAAATTATGCATTTTGCACATGTGAATAACTCTCTAGGAGAGCTTCTTCATTTCTAGTTTTTTGGCATATCTAGCTCGTTTAAGATATCCTGGTTGTGCCTAGGTCAGCATATTTCTGGATGCAGCAGAAGGACAACCCTGATATCCTGGATGAAATAACAACATAAAGACCCAAAATTTCGGATTTTGGCAATCTATCAACGCAAGATTTTAAGGTCATTAAACCATACGCCACTGATATGTTACCCACCCATATTCAGTTCGTTAAGTTTTTATAATATAGGAATGTTGATTATTTCATGCTTTTGCCTATTGGTACATCATATGATGAAGCTGCTATCAAACTTTAGCAATTTAATTTCAGTGTCAGTGTGACAGTCTAATTTGCTGATGTACTATCATTTCTTCCTTTTCAAACATGGATAACTCAATTTTCATTTTTCAATGTTTTTGTAATTTTAAGGTTTTCTATTTTTTTATGTTTTTGAATTTTTAAGAAAACAGTAAACTATTTACAAAATTCTTATGAAAAACTGGTTATTCAGGATTCCTCATCCCGTTGAGTTCGACTAGATGTTCAAAACGAGCCATGTCAAATGCTTTTGTATAAAGATCTGCAAGGTTATCTACTGTGTCGACTCTATGAAGTTCAATCAAATTCTTTTCAGCACAATCCCGTATAAAATGATGAAGAATGTCAATATGTTTTGTTCTACTATGCTTTACAGGATTGTTTGTGATTGAAATGACGTCATTATTGTCTATCATTATAGGAGTACTAGTGAAATTCAAACCAAAATCAAGCATCTGCTGTTGTATCCAGAGAACCTGAGAGCAACAGCTACCCGCAACAATATATTCAGCTTCACACGTAGAGGTAGACATGCAAGACTTCTTCTTGCATTGCCAAGAAACAATCCTGCCTCCCAAGAACTGACAACCACCAGTAGTAGATTTTCTGGTAGATTTACATCCTCCAAAGTCTTAATCAGTGTAAGCGACAAACTTCAGGTCACTAGCAGCTGGATACCACAAACCAAGTTTAGGTTTCCCCTTCAAGTAACGTAGAATACACTTCACTGCCTTCATAGAGACTCCTTAGGATTCGCTTGATATCTGGCACAGAGGCACACTGCGAACATGATGTCTAGTCGTGAAGCAGTCAAGTACCTAAGAGAACCAATCATTGCCCTGTATTAAGTTGGATCAACATCTTCCAAACTCTCATGATCTGGGCCAAGATTGTGATTCTCGTAGATAGGTGTGTTGAAAGTAGCGCAATCCTCCATTTTGGAACGAGACAAAATGTCATACACATACATTGTCTGATGAATAAACATCCCATCCTTCTTCTGTTCAACTTGTAATCCCAGAAAGTAGGACAACTCACCCATCGCACTCATCTCAAACTTGCTCTTCATCACCTTCTCAAATTCATGACACATGCTCTCATCAGATGACCCGAAAATGATGTCATCCACGTACACCTGAACCAGCAGAAAATCTTATTTCTTTCTCTTAACGAATAGTGTACTATCAATCTGACCTCTTTCAAAGCCATTCTTCAACAAATGAGCTGACAGTGTCTCATACCACGCCCTGGGTGCCTGATGGAATCCATACAATGCCTTATTGAGCTTGTACACTCGATCTGGATAATCTTGATCAGTAAACACATCTGGTTGTGAGACATACACCACATCTTGGACTTTCCCGTAAAGAAACGTACTCTTCACGTCTAGTTGGTAAACTTTAAAGCCCTTGAAAGAAGCAAAAGCTAGGAACAAACGAATTGCTTCCAACCTTGCCACTGGTGCAAACAATACAGTATAATCAATCCCCTCTTGTTGATTGAACCCATTAACCACTAACCGAGCCTTGTTCCTCGTCACAATTCCTCGGTCATCTTTCTTGCACTTAAACACCCACTTGGTGCCAATCTCTTTTTCTCCTTCAGGCAAGTCAACTAGTTCACAAACTTTCAACTTCCTGAACTGATCTAATTCCTCTTGCATCGCTTCAACCCAAGAACTATCATTCAGAGCCATGTGCGCATTCTTCGGCTCCTCTTGAGCAATGAAGCAGCTATATAAACACTCATTAATAATCCATGTCTTATGTATCGAAGCAAACAAACATGAACCTTCAATCACACCTCTTCTCGTCTGAACACCTGCAGCAGCATGACCTATAATGTTCTCAACTGGGTGATCTCTGTTTACTCGTGTAGTAGCAATGGCATCAACTTCTAAATTTTCACCAAGATTGGACCTCCCCCTGAATATTCTGATTTGCACACGGATTAGTGAAATACTCCCCGTGAATAGGTACAGAATCACTATCGCTTGAATCCGTTGCATCTGCATTTGCACTTGAGGAAGTTTCTGGAGCATCTATCATCGAAATACTCGATCTCGGCATGAAGTCACCATCTTCATCCTCACTAATCGCAGTTTAGATCAACTGAGACTCATCTACATTGGAAAACTCAGGAATATTAAATGATTTAAACACACTATCATAATCATATAATATAGCAGGACCACTCGTTGATTGTTGAGGCTAAAAGATGTGATTTCAATATTAAACACGACCTCAATTTTACCAGTTTTTAGATTAAAAACCCTTTTATTTGGTGTACCAGGTACATAACCTAGAAAATAGCCCTCATCAGCTACTTCACCAATTTTTGTTTATCTTTGTTTTTCACAATTGTGCAGGGTAATCCAAATGGTTCAAAGCCTTTCAAATTTGGTTTCTTGTTAAACATAGTTCATGACATGTTTTGTTAAAACGTTTAACAGTTTAAACTTTGTTAGGACATAACAAGCTGTATGCACAGCTTCTCCCCAGAAAAGAACTGGAAACTTGGAATCAAACAGCATAGTCTTAGCGGCTTCAATCAACGTCCTGTTCTTCCTCTCAGTGACTCCATTCTGTTGAGGTGTATAAGGAGCAGAGTATTGATGTTCAATTCCCTTGCGCAAGCAATTGAGATCCAGAATCTGATTCTTGAACTCCGTGCCATTATCACTCCTTATCCTCTTGATCCTTGCATCATGGATGTTTTCCAGTTTTGTAAAAAGATCTATCAGCAACTCAGCTGTCTCATCCTTTGTTCCTAAAAAGAAAACCCATGAATACCGTGAGTAGTCATCAGTAACAACAAGACAATAGTACTTTTCACCTACGCTCCTTACATTCATTGGACCAAAAAGATCCATATGAAGTAATTCATAAGGGGCATCTATGGAATTTCCTGTTTTAGACTTATGAGGTTTCTTATGTTGTCACCCCAAGTTCGGGCGGACTTGTCTGTTAGTATGAGTTTTCGGCATTAATCGATGTGTATCAGTCTGATTTGGTATCCTTTTTTTGGTTAATGGGTTACCCCTGTAATTCTATATATTAACCAACCAAATAAAACAAGTAGTGAGGATAATCTCCCACTAGTTCAATCATGAGACATACCTCATGACAGTAAAACAAGCAAACAATATAAAGCAAAGACCAAAAGTACAAGTACATCTACTAGGCTAGAATCTAGAACCACTAATCACATAGAGAAAGCAGTACTCAGCCTCCATTATCGGATATGAAATTGCCATTAATCTTCCATTTACCTAGCAGCCTTCTAACATTCGCACAATCTTTGAACTTAACCCCCATCAGCTTGTACCGAACTGTCTTCAAAATTTGTTCGCATATGGTGTCAGGTGGCCTAGCATGATTCTTGAACAACCTCGCATTACGTTCTTGCCATATTATGTATGCTGCACAGGCAACAAACACTCTACTTGTATAATCCACTGCTGTTTTCGATCGAGCACGAGCCAGAAGCCAGGCCATGATGTCACACCATCTGGGATCAACCGTAGACATACCTACCATATCTCTAGTCTTGTTCCATACCTGTTTAGAAAACGTGCATTCAAAGAAAAGATGGTCATGGGAGTCAACATTCTCATAGCACAACAGACAGCACATCATATTCATGTTTTTCCTTCTCGAGATGTCCCACTGGAGAATCTTATCCTGAGTTAGCAGTTTTCGACGAATAATCAATCACATAAAGAAAGCATGCTTAGGGATGCACTGATTAAACCAGACCACTTCAACCCAGTCCACTTCCGGCTCCCTTATCCGAATCGAGTGCCAGACATTTGAGGACGAGAACTCAAGTATATCATCCCCATCCTTCCAGCAAATTTAGTCCAATTTATTTGGTTCCAGATAAACCTGATCCAATTGAATCAGCACTGGAAACAAGTCTCTCCAAGCCGCAGGCCAAGCCCAAGTACCTTGATCATATATATCCGCAACCGTATCATGAAGTCTAAATCCCGCATTGGAAATGGTCCTAGGAGACAGAAATTTAGATAACGGACCTAGTTTACTCCAGTTATCATACCATGCTGACGTATTATTCCCATTGCCCAATCTAGACCACACGTGATCCCTGATACTGGACCTCATCTGAAGTAGCTTTCTCCAGCTCCAGCTACAATTCGTACCTTCCTTACATACCCAGAAATTGCAGCCCTTTAATCTATAGGAATAAATCCAGCTAATCCACAAGGACTCCCTCTTATTAATAATGCTCCAAATATGTTTCACCATAAGAGCTTTATTCGAGTCTCCAAGCCGCCTAATACCCAGGCCACCCTCATACTTGGGGACACAGATAGAATTCCATGAAACTTTAGCTTTTCCTCTATAAAAATTTCCCTTCTGCGCCCACAAGAAGTTCCGCAATTTAGCCTCAAGATCCTTAATAACTTATGCTGGCAAAAAAAAACCGCGGACCAATAAGCATGTAGAGCTGAAAGTACCGAATTAATAAGCTGCAATCTTCCTGCAAAAGATAAAAATCTATTTCTCCAGTTTAGAACACACTGCTCTATCTTTTCAACTAAAACATTACAATCTCTAGATAGTAGCCGAGAAGAAATAAGCGGAACACCCAGGTATTTAATCGGCAGCAGTCCCTCCTCAAATCGCAAAAGCTGTAGAATTTCGTTTTTAACATTGGGTGGGATATTACAGAAGAAGGCAGTACTTTTCTGGATACTAGGGACCAATCCAGACATGTCCGTGAATGTAGCCAGTGCCAACATGATACAACGAGCAGAGGAAACGTCACCACGGGCAAACAGAAACAAGTCATCAGCAAAGCAGAGATTAATAATTTGTTGTCTTTCACACCTATTGTGAAATCTATAAGAGGTATCAAGACGAGCATCCCTCTTCAAAATACATGTAAGGACTTCCATGACAAGAGTAAATAAATACGGAGATAAAGGATCTCCTTGTCTTAACCCACGGCCACCCTTGAAATACCCATGCACATTCCCATTCACACTAATAGAGTATGACGTAATTGACACACACGTCATAATCCAATCCACCATTTTACTATTAAAGCCGAAACCTATAAGAATATCCTTAAGAAATTTCCAATCAACCGTATCATAAGCTTTTTGGATATCCACCTTGAAAGCACATCTCGGAGGACCATAATCCCTATGATAATTATGCATCAACTCTTGAGTAAGTAGGATATTATCAGAGATTTTCCTACCTGGAATGAAAGCTGACTGGTTGATACTGACAATCTGATTAAGCATCCCCTTAATGCGATCCGCCAGAATCTTGCTAATACATTTATAAATCACATTACAGCACGCAATAGGGCGATAATCCGTAATCAGATTTGGGGTCACTTTCTTCGGCACAAGCACTATCAGGGTATTATTAATTTCCCGGAGGAGTTTACCAGTTCTGAAGAAATCCATAATGGCATTCGACACCTCATGACCTATGATATGCCAAGCACTCTTAAAGAATGCTGCTGAGAAACCATCAGGGCCAGGGGCTTTATCATTACCAATCGAAAACATGGCCGATTTCACCTCTTCAGCAGAAACTGGGCGGACCATATGCACAGCATCATCTGGGTTCAACTTATTCACAAATAGTCCGGAAGGGGGCCTAGAGTGACCATGACTGTGGCAGCCAAGAAATTGCTCATAGTGTTTCACAAGCACATCCTTGACATTATCCCCCTCATACAAAACACCATTAGAATCCTTAATGCTATCAATCCTGGTCGAGTGGTTCCTACTTATCAGGGTAGCGTGGAAGAATTTCGTATTTGCATCACCAGCTTTCAACCATTCCACCTTTGATTTTTGGAGTAAAAACCGTTCCTCATCTAAGCAAGCTTCCTGAAACTCCTTATTGATTTTTATTTCCTGCCTTCGGAGGTCCATATTAAACGGATCGTTATCAATATCCTGTTGTATAGCGTCCAGCTTATCTCTTAGGTTCTCAACCTTCTTGTGCAGATTACCTTGTTTCATCAAGAGAACCCGAAACGGTTTCTTTAAACAACGCAGTTTCTTTACCACGCTAAATTGAGGGACCCCATCAATGGTAATATCCCAATAGTAGTTCTTGACAATGTCAATGAATTCAGGTTTGTGAATCAAAAAATTAGCAAACTTGAAAGGTTTAGGTTTCAGCTTACCAGGAGATGGGATTTTTAACAAACATGGGCAATGATCTGATAACCCATACGGCTGAAAAACCGCATAAGAGTTAGGAAAATTAGTCAAAAACGCGGTGTTACCCATAGCACGGTCAAGTTTCTTTAGCAATCCTATGCCTTTTTTAGGCTTTTGATTCCATGTAAAATGGAATCCCGAGCTATTAATATCAACCACCTCCAACTCGGTGATTTGGTATCCTAACTATAGTCTAAGGAAAAACATGGCAATTCTACCTAATTTTCCTATAGTTATGGCTCTGATACCAATCTGTCACACCCCAACCGATGGCGGAAACATCGGGGCGCAACACTAGGCGAATCAGATTGCTCAAGAGACATCATAACAACTATTAAGCAATAATATCCATACGTTTAACATCCCATACTATTAAACAATAAAATCCCAAACAATTGTTACAATATTCAAGCAATCCCTTAAACAAAATATCCCATTCGATCTTCCATAGATTTTATTACAAGATTTTCAAACGAAATCCTAAACTAAGCATCCATAGCTAAAGTCCTCAACCTGCACATATGTTAAAATAAAACGTCAATACAATTAAGTAAAGGTGAGCCTACAGCTTTGTGTAGATAATATATATAAAAAAGCGTTTAGCATACACTGCATGACATACGTGAGAGATGTGAACTATGTAACTACTCAGATTCATGCAAACTAACAAACCGCGATTGATCGAGGCATGCGGACAAGCGTTCACATCCTAAAAGAGAAAATAAATGCGAAATAAAAATAGGAGCCTTAACAACCCGGGCCTCCGGGTGGCGGGTCAACCTCTAGTATACTATCATGTTAAGGGTGGCGTACAAGCAATTAAGCAATACATACAATTCACCAGATTTCACATATAATCATGTAACAGCGGGTTGCGAATAAGCATTTGAGAGTTGTGTGATGTGATTTAATATATGAACATATGTGACACCTAAAAGTGCGTTTAAGCGTAAAAGGGTTCAAGTATACTCACTGTGGGTGCATTTTGAGAGATGAGACAGGATCTGGGAGGAGTTGTGGAGAGTGCCAGGTCAGCCTGTAAGTGAACAGAAGTGCATCAGTCTTCCGAATTGCTGAAACGTTAACGGGTGAGAGAACAGTAGACAAGTTCAGGCGAGCTTGTACTCTGGGTTACAAGTTCGGGCGAACTTGTGCCATTTCTCTAAAAGGGAGCACAAGTTCCGGTGAACTTGTCCTGATTCCTTGGAATCAGTACAAGTTCGGGTGAACTTGTGTGTAGATGAAGGAGGGTGTACAAGTTCGGGCGAACTTGTCCTGATTCCTTGGAATCAGTACAAGTTCGGGCGAACTTTTATGTAGATGAAGGAGGGTGTACAAGTTCGGGAGAACTTGTGTGACTGTTGTCAATTTGATCAAGTTCGGGTGAACTTGGTCACCAATTTGGTTACGAGTTCGAGCGAACTTGATGTCTTTCGAGCGAACTTGACTGTTTTGGCATCTCAATCGTGCGTTTTCGCGTCGTTTGCTGAGGAAATCGAGTGTCCATCCCTCCAACATTAAGCCACTGAGTAAAAATTAGGCTGGAGAGGTCTTTTGGAGCGAGTTTAGCCATTTTACAGAAACTCGGGCTAATCCGGGCGAACTTGAAGGTTCATACGGGTTAGTACAGCTTGTGTAAAGTGACGATTTCACCCTTGTGCTTCCGGATCTGAGATCTTGCTTGACAACGCCTCGTTCCACTTCAACGTGAACGAAACATACGTCATTAGTCTGAATATTATGTAAAAATAGATGTTTTAAAAGGTTTTACTAAGATCTAAGAGTAGATCTGAGTGAAAAAGAGAAGTTTTATAGAAAAAGATAAAGATTTTCGTAAACAGAAGAGATTTGATGAAAACGAAGGCAATGCCTTATGCCAAAATCGTTGTAAAACATTGTTGTAGTTGAAAACGGGTTGAATCTTACTTAGAAAACAAGGGTTTCGGTTTTGGGGAGCTTCGGGCGAACTTGCAGCAAGTGCAAATGAAGAATGGAGCTGAGTATTATAGGTGGAGCGAAAATAGAGGGCTGAAACATCAAGTTCTGGGTGAACTTGTAACAAGTTCGGGCAAACTTGTGTGGTTTTTGAGAGTCAGGAGACAAGTCCGGCCGGACTTGTAGTTTAAGAATGTTTATGAGCTTTAGACAAGTTCGAGCGAACTTGTGGTATACAAGTTCGGCCGAACTTGACCTGGTGGCCAAGTTTTGTTGGATTATTTCGTGCTATGAGTTCGTTTGGCGATTCGGTTCGTATTAGTAGTTATATTAACGCTATAATTGATTTAATCGATTTAGCAATTCGTGCGGCTGAGAACGTTGCGATAGCGATTATAACCATAACATAAACAAAAATAACACATATAAAAAAACATAATTCCACATAATTAACTGTGTTTTGCGAACTAGTGTTTATTCCACGATAATCACTCGGCTCGTATAGTAGCATAACTACTTGTGATTGCGATTAAATTAGCGATGCGTTTAATAAGCGATTAGATGCGATATAACCGTAAATCAACATAACTTTAATTAACATAACTTTCTTATAAATCGAATCTCGGGATTACAATGAGAGATACAACGGAAAATAAAAGAAAATATAACAACGAAATTCGAGTTGTTACAAGTTTTACACGCTAGATAGTTGGTGATCAGGTCAGTACTTCCGTACAGCAAAGAGACCAATATCCAATGCGGGTTAGGGCAAATACCACAGAATATAGTACAAATTATGGATTTTGCACATGTGAATGACTCTCTAGGAGAGCTTCTTCATTTCTGTGTTTTTGGTATATCTAGCTCTTTTAAGATATCCTGGTTGTGCCTAGGTCAGCATATATCTGGATGCAGTAGAAGGACAACCCTGATATCCCGGATGAAATAACAACATAAAGACTCAAACTTCAGATTTTGGCAATCTATCAATGCAAGATTTAAGGTCATTAAACCATACGCCACTGATATGTTACCCACCCATATTCAGTTCATTAAGTTTATATCACATTGGAATGTTGATTATTTCATGCTTTTGCCTATTGGTACATCATATGATAAAGCTGCTATCACACTTTAGCAATTTAATTTCAGTGTCAGTGTGACAGTCTAATTTACTGATGTACTATCATTTGTTCCTTTTCAAACAGTGATAACTCAATTTTCATTTTTCAATGTTTTTTGTATTTTTAAGGTTTTCTATTTTTTATGTTTTTCAATTTTTAAGAAAACTGTAAACTATTTACAAAATTCTTATGAAAAACTGGTTATTCAGGATTCCTCGTCCCATTGAGTTCGACTAGATGTTCAAAACGAGCCATGTCAAAGCTTTTGTATAAAGATCTGCAAGGTTATCTAGTGTGTCGACTCTACGAAGTTCAATCAAATTCCTTTCAACACAATCCCTTATAATGTTTTGTTCTACTATACTTTACGGGATAGTTTATGATTGAAATGGCGTCATTATTGTTTATCATTATAGGAGTACGAGTGAAATTCAAACCGTAATCGCGTATATGTTGTTGTATCTAGAGAACCTGAGAGCAACAGCTACCCGCAACAACATATTCAGCTTCACACGTAGAGGTAGACATGCAAGACTTCTTCTTGCATTGCCAAGAAACAATCCTGCCTCCCAAGAACTGACAACCACCAGTAGTAGATTTTCTAGTAGACTTGCATCCTCCAAAGTCTGAATCAGCGTAAGTGACAAACTTCAGGTCACTAGCAGCTGGATACCACAAACCAAGTATAGGTTTCCCCTTCAAGTAACGTAGAAAACGCTTCACTGCCTTCATATGAGACTCCTTAGGATTCGCTTGATATCTGGCACAGAGCACACTGCGAACATGATGTCTAGTCGTGAATCAGTCAAGTACATAAGAGAACCAATCATTGCCCTGTATTGAGTTGGATCAACATCTGCCACACTCTCATGATCTGGGCCAAGATTGTGATTCTTGCAGATAGGTGTGTTGAAAGTAGCGCAATCCTCCATTTTGAAACGAGACAAAATGTCATACACATACTTTGTCTGATGAATAAACATCCCATCCTTCTTCTGTTAAACTTGTAATCCCAGAAAGTAGGACAACTCACCCATCGCACTCATCTCAAACTTGCTCTTCATCACCTTCTCAAATTCATGACACATGCTCTCATCAGATGACCCGAAAATGATGTCATCCACGTACACCTGAACCAGCAGAAATCTTCTTTCTTTCTCTTAATGAATACTGTACTGTCAATCTGACCTCTTTCAAAGCCATTCTTCAACAAATGAGCTGACAGTGTCTCATACCACGCCCTAGGTGCCTGATGTAATCCATACAATGCCTTATGAGCTTGTACACTCGATCTGGATAATCTGGATCAGTAAACCCATCTGGTTGTGAGACATACACCACTTCTTGGACTTTGCCGTAAAGAAACGCACTTTTCACGTCTAGTTGGTAAACTTTAAAGCCCTTGAAAGAAGCAAAAACTAGGAACAAACGATTTGCTTCCAACCTTGCCACTGGTGCAAACACTTCAGTATAATTAATCCCCTCTTGTTGATTGAACCCCTTAACCACTCTCGTCACAATTCCTCGGTCATCTTTCTTGCACTTAAACACCCACTTGGTGCCAATCTCTTTTTCTCCTTCAGGCAAGTCAACTAGTTCCCAAACTTTCAACTTCCTGAACTGATCTAATTCCTCTTGCAGCGCTTCAACCCAAGAACTATCTTTCAGAGCCATGTGCACATTCTTTGGCTACTCTTGAGCAATGAAGCAGCTATATAAACACTCTTTAATAATCCATGTCTTATGTATCGAAGCAAACAAACAGGAACCTTCAATCACACCTCTTCTTGTCTAAAACACCTGCAGCAGCATCATCTATAATGTTCTCAACTGGGTGATCTCTGTTTGCTCGTGTAGTAGCAATGGCATCAACTTCTAAATTTTCACCAAGATTGGATCCAACCTCCCCCTGAATATTCTGATTTGCAAACGGATTAGTGAAATCCTTACCGTGAATAGGTTCAGAATCATTATCGCTTGAATCCGCTGCATCTGCATTTGCATTTGCATTTGAGGAAGTTTCTGGAGCATCTGTCATCGAAATACTCGATCTCGGCATGAAATCACCCTCTTAATCCTCACTAATCGCAGTTTGGATCAACTGAGTCTCATCTGCATTGGACCACTCGTTGATTGTTGAGGCGTATAAGATGTGATTTCAATATTAAACACGACCTCAATTTTCCAGCTTTTAGATTAAAAACCCTTTTGTTCGGTGTACCAGGTACATAACCTAGAAAATAGCCCTCATCAGCTACTTCACCGAATTTTTGTTTATCTTTGTTTTTCACAATTGTGCAGGGTAATCCAAATGGTTCAAAGCCTTTCAAATTTGGTTTCTTGTTAAACAAAGTTCATGACATATTTTGTTAAAACGTTTAAAAGTTAACACTTTGTTCAGGACATAACAAGCTGTATGCACAGCTTCTCCCTAGAAAAGAACTGGAAGCTTGGAATCAGACAGCATAGTCCTAGCGGCTTCAATCAACGCCCTGTTCTTCCTCTCAACGATTCCATTCTGTTGAGGTGTATAAGGAGCGGAGTATTGATGTTCAATTCCCTTGCGCAAGCAATAGCGATCCAGAATCTGATTCTTGAACTCCGTGCAATTCTCACTCCTTATCCTCTTGATCCTTGCATCATGGACGTTTTCCAGTTTTGTAGAAAGATCTATCAGCAACTCAGCTGTCTCATCCTTTGTTCCTAAAAAGAAAACCCATGTAGTACTTTCCACCTATGCTCCTTACAATCATTGGACCAAAAAGATCCATATGAAGTAATTCATAAGGGGCATTTATGGAATTTACTGTTTTAGACTTATGAGGTTTCTTATGTTGTTTTCCCTTTTGACATGGAAGACATTTATCTTCCACGTGAAACCTCTGCACCGGCACCCCTTCCACTAAACATATTTAATAATTTATTTCATTTTTCAGTAGTGGATGTGGGCCATGCGTCTATGCCATAATAACGACCCAGCCTTAGATGCTTTTCACAACAAACAAGCCACGAGAGAGGAAGAATCCTTAGCACCCATGTCCATGACATAAGTGTCATTCCTCCTTGGTGCGCGCATCACGATCCAATCATCCGGTATCACCAAACCCGGTTTCAACACAAAAGCTTCAGACTTAGTAAAATGGACCAAGTGACCCTTGTCGCAGACTCGTGGCACGCTCATCAGATTCTGCTTCAGCTGCTCAACATAGTTTACTTTGTCCAGTGTGATCTTCCCGTTGGTCACTTTTCCTCTACCCGTGATGTGACCTCCTTTAGCACCCGCAAAATTCACATAACCACCATCTATATTTTCAAACTCAGTCAACAATCTCGCATCCCCTGTCATGTGCCTAGAGCAGCCACTATCAACATACCACAAGTTGATAATCCTCCTTAGCAGCTCCTGCATAAACCAACAACAAATTAGTTAGTTTGGGGGACCCAAGCCTGAATGGTCTTGGTCTACCAAATTCATCAACCATTTGAACATTCATCCATCGTCCATCACTCCTGACAGGAGTCTTGGATTTAGGACTTGATGGAAATGGGGTTTGATTTCCACAAGGTCTCTGGCCCTGGATTTCCTATATAAGTTTGGACTCTCAGACCTATGGAAATTTTGGTTTTGTGACCTATATTGATTCCAAGATTGATTCAGATAATTTCTAAAGCCATTGTTATAAAAGGTTCAACCACCATTGTTTTGGTATTGATTTTGATATTGACTCTACTTCTGAAATTGTTTGAATAACCATTAAAATGATTCATTCTTGGTGAATAACTTCTAGGTCTCTGATATCTGCCAGATGTAGATTCAGGCTGAAATCTTTGTTGATTTCTTTGAAATTTGGGAACTTGCTGAGTTCCAGTTTTAGCCCTATCTACACCACAAGCAACACCCTCTTGTTGCTTAGGAGCAGACATATTTGGTGAGTTAGATACTTTCCTCTCACAAACACTAACCTTCTCTGGTAATTTTTCTCTCTTGTTCTCAACCACCTGTGCTTCACCCTTTTTATTAGGACAGCCGCTAGCTACATGTCCCTTGGTGTGACATTTGAAGCATGATCTTTTAACAGAAGACTTCTTAACTGAAGTCTCTGGTTTAGATTCATCAGGTGTTAATGATGATGCCTTAGAAGGATTTGGTTTAGTTTGCTCAGTTTCAGAAATTTCTTTGCTTTTATTTTTAGAAAACTACACATTTGACTCATTTTCAATAACAATGGTTTTGTTTTTCATGTCACTTCCTTGTACAAATCAACCTTTTTGACATAAGTTTGGTTTTTGTTTTTAGGATGTGCATTCTTTGTTTTCAAAGCCGGTTTTCTGTTATTTTCCTTCTTGGCATTATCATTTTCAGGCACATCCACATTCTGTGATGTGGAAGCTACTCTGCACAGTTGACCCAAAGTCTGTGAGCTCCCCTTCATTTGGCAAGAAGTAATAGTCATGACTAAGTGGTAGTGGAACTTCATTGAACCCCTGGAAGCCCACACTCTTCTTGTCATTACTTTTCTTCATACCATTCATCATGTGTTTCATAACAAAAGAGGAATCTCTGAATTGATTCAATTTCTTTTCAAGTTCACAAATTTTAAGTTGTGCATCAGACAACTCTTTGCATTTTTCAGATTTTCTTTTGTTTTCTCACTCATCGTATCATGAGCTAAGTCAATAACTTGAAGCGTTTCATTTAATTTACAGGTTAAAATACTAATTTCTTCTTCATAACCCTTAATTTTCTTCAAGTATGATGACTCATTTCTTTTTACGAAAAAGTTTGATTCTTTAACACTTGAGAGCTCAGTTATCAGACTTTGGTTTTGTTTTGTTAACTCGTCAACCTTAACTTGCACTTCACGACATTTTAAACATACATACTAACAGGATTAGAATGTACCTCTCCTGTTGATTTGCTTAGATCAGCCATGAATGCAACAAAATCTGCAGCCATCTTCTTATCTGCAACATCCTTTTCTTCATCAAACTTTAATTCAACTTCTTCAGCTTCTGTCTGATCAGCATCATCCTTTTTAGCAACAGCCTCTTGCTCTTCCTTAGCATCTTTCACTTCACCATCATCCATTGGTACTATCTCAGCCATGAATGCCTGTGTGACATTGTCGTCACCCTCTAGGTGTACACTCTAGTCATAAGAGCCCTCTCATGAAGTAGAAATCAAGGCCCTTGCAGTGTTGTTTGATGCATCCCTGTTGCTCGAACCATGGCCAGGGGTATCTTGATAAGATGCACTAGGACGAGACTCAGTCTTCGGTCCTTGACATTCTCTTGCGAAGTGTCCATAACTCTAACAATTGTAACACCTAACCTTGGACTTGTCAAAACCAACACTCTTTCCTACAAACTTTCTGCCCGTCCTATTCATAAACCTCTTCTCTCTTCTAGAGATCATAGCCATTTGCCACTGTAAATCCATCTCCTCAAGGTCATCAGGGTTAATCTGATCATAATCTTCATCAAATGTAGAGGGTCAGATATCTTTCCCTGGATGTAGTTCTCGTACGAAGCAACAAAGGAAGCAAGGCAAGATGTTCTTCAGCAGCCTTGACACTCAAAGGCATAGACTTGGTATTGGTATTCTGATTACTAGAGTTCTGTCTCTTGCCTCCTGATGATCCTCCTGAAGACACAACAAAAGACACATCACCTTCAGCATTCATCACTACCTGCTCCTTTTCACATGAGAGAAAAGCAGTTGCCGATTCACTTGAAGCATTGTGGAAGATGAAGATGAAGATGAAGGCCTTTGTAAATTCCCGGATCTTGAACCTGATCATAACCAGTGTCCTTCTTCTTCATACTAAGCTCATAAGCTCTCAATTATCCAACAACTTCATCCAAGTCCATAGTCTCATAAGTTGCTTCTTTCTTAATCATGAGAGTATAGATATCCCACTTCGCAGGTAGAGCATCTAGCAACTTATTATTCATCTCAACATCAGTGTATCCCTCTATGTCATAATTATCCATTTTCGACATTAAATGATAATATCTCGTGATGATATCTTCGAGGGACTCATTTCTCATGCCTTTGAATACTGCGAATTGCTTTTTAAGCAGGTCTACCTTGTTCTTCTTCACATCAGCATTACCCTCATGTCTCTTTTCTAATGCATCCCACATCTCTTTTGAGGTAGTGTACCTCTTGAAAGTATGTTTAATGCCATCAGGTAGAGACATCTTTATAGCAGCAAGGGCTCTTTTCTCTACTTCATACATTTTCTTCTGTTCAGCGTCCATATTAGCAAATGTAGTGACACGCTGTCTGTCTTCAAACTCATGTGTTGGGTTTACGTACCCATCTTCAATACACATCCACATACGTGTATCTTGATATTCAACGAAAGAATGAAACCTATCTTTCCATGTAATATAATTCTCAACCTTCATCATCTTAGGAGGTTTGTTTGTAGTACCAACCTCATGCTCCATCCTTATCAACTCATTTAAATTAGACATGAGTTGATAAGGATGGAGCATGAGGTTGGTACTACTGGTGCAACCTGTTTGTTCAGAATGTTCACAGAACTATCTCTACACACAAATACGTTTAAAACTCGGTACGTCAGCTGATTAACTCTCCACTTTTTGATCTAGGTCTCAAATTCGGAAAAACAAGAACCCATGCAAGTTCGGAATGTTTAACTTAGTAAATTCGGAACACTTGGCTAACCCGGACACTTTACAAATTCGGAAGTCTCAAAATCTGTATAAATTCAAACTGGTTTTATGCTTCTAAAATTGGAATCCCAAATTCGGAACTGATTAAGAACTGTTTAAACCGGAACTACTTAAACCTAGATCCAAACTGATTGTTAAATCCAGAAGAGATAAAATTCGGAGAGAACTATACTTATCAAATTCGGACTATATTAAACCCGGAAAGATTTAACCAAGTCCGGACAAGCAAATTCTGAAATTGTTATAAATCCGGACTAACAGTAATCCGGAATTCAGTAACAAATTTGGAATTCTCCTTCCGTTTTTCCTAAACTTGTGTGATTTTGGCAAAACGTACAACCGTGACTTCCCAGTAATACGTGTTTACCCACAAATTTAGGAATAAACCCTGGCACAAAAAACAATTATGTGACATCCCGGCTTTTCAGGTATCTTAAACGCGCTACTTCACGGTTATTCATTCCTAAGCTGATTTAATTCGGAGAATTAAATTACACGCTCGCAATAACTACGCTAACTTTGTGAATTTATTGGGTGAATTACGTGCTATGTGTTATTAAATGTTTGTATATTTTGTAGATTATTGTATCACGCCTTGATTTCGCGATTATTAGATTATTGTATCACGCCTTGATTTCGCGATTATTAGTTTAAAAAAATAATAATAATAATAAATAAATAGCCGAACCGAACCGAGCCGCGAAACGTGTCGACCTCACCTCCTTGCGGCCGAAGGAACTAACCTAAACTTGAGGCCCAAGCCACTTACACAAACCCCCCCCCCCACTTTGCGGTCGCGCCCCCACCCCTCCCCTTCTTTTCCCTTGTGCTATATAATTGTATGTATGCATGTTATAGTTTAAAAAAAGGAGAAACCCTAACCCCTAGGAGAACCGACGGCAGCCCCCCCCCTCTCACGATCGCAAGTCTCCAACTTCCGGATTGATTCCAATTTGTCCCGGTTCGCTAATCATCATCGTTTCAAGGTTAGGGTTTAATTGTTTTGCGATCACATTAGGGTTTGTATAATCTTGATCATGATTGTGTGTAATGGTAGGATTATTAGTATGAAAAGTGTTGTGATTTATGATTAGTTCGGATGATTGTGCGAATCTTTGCGATTTTGATGTTATGTTGAATACTAAAATCATAAGCTGCGTTTTGGCGATAAAGATCATGTTATATAATTAGGGTTTGCATGAATATTGATATACATGATGATATTTGACAAATAACCTGTTGTTAATCATCGTTATTAAGAGTCATGATCGTTTAAGCATGTTCTAATGCGATAAAAGTCGAAAACTGTTTGCTGAATGACATTACAGCCAACTTCAATTGGCTGTAACCTGATAATTATTTATTGAAAAGTGGATTTTCTGAAGCCTAAAATGTGTATTTTGAAAAACGCTTCTAATGGCGCCGGATTCATATTTTTCTGAGGTTGATTGCTCTTTTTAAGTGGTCATTTAGTGCGCAGCTGAAGCTGCGTAAATTCTGCAAAATTTGCTAGTTTTTATCGAGCGGATCTCATAGTCTGTAGGGGGTTGGGTCACGAAATTTGTACAGTAACTGGAGACAGGAATTTCCGGAAAACTCCCACTGGAATTTTGTTAATTGGATGAACGATGATTTTTAAATAATTTTTCCCGTGGACTGCCGTCAGAAAGCGACGAATCTGACTGCAGCCTAGTATATAAATGTTTATAAATAATTGGTAAAGCGTTATGACTTGAAAATTTTACATAAAATTCTATAGTTTAGTTGACACATCCTGTAAACAAATTGGAATTTTTGGAACGTTGGAACTATTTTATAAAAATCCTTGAAAACAGCCCAGTTATGAGCGTACAAGCTGAAACATGATAACTTGCGTTTGTGTGTACCAAAGTGTTGTATAAGTTAATCTGTGTTTATGACAAGTTGGTTTGATCATTATTTTAGTATGATGTTACTTTGCATGCATGATTGTGTTTTCGAATTGGTTATTACGTGTGCCGCACTGTGTGTTAGTTATGCGTAGGGTTTTGTATCAGTGTGTTCACACACTAACTTTAAATCGGTTGGCATGTTAGGACGTGATTAGAGGTTCCATCATTTGCTACTTTTGTGTTACTCTAACCGAGAAATTTAAGGTGAGTTCACGGCCCCTATTTTATCCGGTTTTCACAATAGGGGGAGAAACATGTATACACTCTATAACTCTGTCTTTTACGTTATGCGAAATTAACGTCGTTAAACTACTCGGTAACTAAGTTAATGTTAATGTACGTTATGGTCACTAAGTAGCTATATCACGGAAGTCCTCAACAAACTCTCGGTAGTACTACTGGGCCCGACAAGCCCCACCCGAGCTAGTCGCTCTAGCCGACCGGGAATGGTCAACGGGTGATTAATTTGGCCTAACTTTCGCCATGGTTAGTGATAGACCCGGCAACACTGAGGCAACAACAGTCAGCTTCGTCACGAACTCTTATGTGACGTAACTTTAGGCTCGCTACCTACATGTTAACATTGAACTTAATTACGAACCAACATTATTATTCCGATTATGAATAATGGAACTATATCGTTATCCCGGGTTAGGGATAACGGGGAAAGCAAACATTTAACCGAACTTGTGAACTTATAAAAACCTATGAACTCACTCTTCTTTAATGTTGACACTTGTTTCTTTACATGTTTCTCAGGACGCTAGGAGCGCTAGGTGCACTCACTTGCATTTGATCAAGACATTTTTATCGAGTCTTATTTACGAATATTGTTTGGGATTTTTGGTTTTGGCGTTTATGTTGGCGCCCGTTACTTTACTTTACTCTAATGCTTCCGCTAAACTTTGAAACTAATGCTTCCGCTAAACTTTGGAACTAAGACAATTTAAAAATAAATATGAATGGTTAAACAAATGTTTTTGGAAAACGTTTAAATAAATCATATAGAGTCGTTCGTTATTACTAGTGTCTCAGATTCTGGTTTGATCACACGCCTCGCGGTAAAACTTCGCAAGTGGAAATTGAGGGTGTGACAGATTGGTATCAGAGCCTCTAGCTATAGAGAATCAGGTTTGCATAGCTGTTACATGAAACTAGACTTAGTTGGCACCGAACTATGATATCTTGTTATGTGTTATACTACGACTGTTTTATGTAAGATATATATGTATATTGTGATGCACGCAACTCGTAACTAACTACACCAACCCATCAGGCAATGTCGTCATCATCATCCGACAAATCTCGACAATCAAGGGCGCCGGGGAAGGCACCTATGGTCGAACCCTCACCACCTCATGGCGTGGAGACACGCTCAGCTGCTAGGAAAAGACTCGCTCTAGGAGGGGAGTCGTCCTCCGGTCCGACCACCGCTATACCGGTCGAACCGGTCAACTCGTTAGGAGTAGGGGACGATCTACTTAGGGATATGTGAAGGAAACAACAGGAACAGCTAGAGAGAATGCAGGAGACTATCGAAGCACAAGGATGGATGATACGTCAACTAACTGGTAAAACTGGAAGGCTCGAGGAAGAGCAACATGAGAATAGGAAAGTTCGAAACATTTTAGCTAAGGATCTTCGTACTGAGCAGCTGAGGGCTGACTGGCTCGAAGACAGAGTTCTTGAGTCCAGTTGGAGGATTCAAGAACTGGAGCAGAATCAAGCACATGTCCTGGTACCCGCACCAGCACCGGCCCCTCTAGCGTCGGTAGAGGAAGAAGAGGAGGATCCAGAGGAAGACCCAGAGGAGGATCTAGAGGAAGACCCGGAGGAGGATCCGGAGGAAGAGGAGCGGGACAGGACCCGACTGTTGAAGTTGAAAACGCCGCAGATGATGACGGCAACGATAGCGACTTGGGAGATGGAGACGTAGAAGTCTGACTCGTCTCGCCAATCCCCGCTTTGTTTTCTTTAGTTTGTTTGTTTCCACTTATGTTTGAACTTGAAATTTTATAATTAAACTGAGATGTTTGGTTGGTATTTTGTGAGACATTGCAATTTATTTAATCGAATGTTCCTTTTGATTGTTTAATTTGTTGGGTTGACATAACTTGTGTGATGATTGAAGTGTGGAACGTGATAACTATATTGGATATATATACTTATCGGTGTGTGTTTGTGTTGTCTTACGAAGATCTGAAATGGCAACTGGACGTCGCAGAAACCTCAACATGTCACCTGAAGAGTTGGCTGCATTAATCCAAGAACACGTGAATGCTGCTCTAGCAGGTGTTCAAAACCCACCAGCAGGAGGGGGTCTTAACCCCTACAAGATGTTCCTTGATGCAAAACCGAGCAAGTTCACGGGTGCGGAAGGACCCATAGGACTGGTCCGTTGGATTGAAAAGTCTGAATCGGTGTTCGAGATGTGCAATTACCTTGAAGTCAATAAGGTCAAGTATGCTGCCTCAACGTTGGAAGATGGGGCATTAACCTGGTGGAACGCACAAGTCCAAACGCGTGGACTTGTTGCGGCGAACGCAATGGCCTGGACCGAGTTTAAGGCCGTAATCAAGGAGGAATACTGTTCGCGGGACAGAGTTCAGCAGTTGGAGCAAGCGTTATGGAACTACAAGATGGTAGGGTCTGAAATTGAAGCGTACACGGCAAAACATCATGATCTGGTGTTCCTATGTCCCGATCTGGCTAACACCGTCGAAAAACGACTTGAGTTTTATCTTGGGGGTCTGGTCCCTGAGATCCAGGGCATGGTAATGTCTAGCAACCCTACGACGGAGCATCAAGCGATTAGGCTGGTGCATAAACTCACCGATAAGGCGGTGGAGCAAAGGAAGTTGCCACCTCGGGGTGCAACTGAAGTTGTCCCTGATAACAAAAGAAAATTTGATCACTCACCTGCTCGACAGTCTTCGTCAGCCCAGCCACAACAAGGAAACCTTAAGCGGTCCAACAATTTCAACAACAATCGGGGTCACAATAATCAGTCTGCCAGCAACACCCAGAACTCAAGCGGCTATGCGGGTCGAAAGCCGCAATGTAATCGTTGTAACCTACGTTGCGCCGGAAATCGATGCCAACGATGTGGCAAAGCGGGACACGCGGCAAAGGATTGTCGCGGGGAAATCATGGCTCGACAAAATCAGAATCAGCACCAGGGTCAACAGCAAGGTATTAACCCGGGGTGCTATCAGTGCGGTAGCACTGCCCATTTCAAGCGAGACTGCCCGCAGCTTCGCAACAACAACAATGGTGGGAACAACAACAACAACCACAACAACAACAACAATAACAACAATGGCAACAATGGAAATGGTGGCACAGGAGGTGCCAAAGGTCGTGCATTCACGCTGGGCCGTGGAGAGGCCAGAAACGACTCGATCGTGGTCACCGGTAAGTTTCCCCTTAACGATCATTTTGCTACTGTACTTTTTGATACGGGTGCGGATAAGAGTTTTATATCTGAGTCTTTTAGGAAGAACCTAAATCTCACGCCTAAACCCCTAGAGACCCCTTACGTCATAGAACTAGCCGATGGTAAATCTATAGATGTGACCCATTTAGTAACCGGCTGTCAACTTAAACTCGCGGGTCACACCTTTACCATTGATCTGTTCACAACTACCCTGGGTAGTTTTGACGTGGTAGCCGGAATGGACTGGCTATCCGACATCCAAGCTGAAGTTCTCTGTTTCGAGAAAGCTATCCGTATTCCGCTCTCTAACGACGAAGTCTTGATGGTGCAAGGCGAGAAGGCAGGCGCCGTCATAAACATCATCTCTTACATGCAAGCTCAGAAGTATCTTCGGAGAAAGAACTCCTTCGCTTTGCTCGCACTGGTCACCGAGCAGCCTAAGGACGAGAAGCGGATTGAAGATATCCCCGTCGTCCGTGACTTTTCTGATGTGTTTCCAGAGGAGTTACCTGGTCTTCCACCACATCGACAAGTGGAGTTTGAAATCGAATTGGCGAACCATGCGGCTCCTATCGCCAAGGCCCCGTACCGCCTAGCTCCAGCAGAGCTGCAAGAGCTGTCTACCTAACTTCAGGAATTGTTGGAAAAAGGATTTATCCGACCCAGTACCTCGCCATGGGGAGCTCCGGTCCTCTTTGTCAAGAAAAAGAACGGGACCTTCCGCATGTGCATTGACTACAGGGAACTCAATAAGGTTACCGTCAAGAATCGATACCCATTACCTCGCATCGACGATCTCTTCGACCAGCTTTAGGGGTCAAGCTACTACTCCAAGATCGATCTACGGTCCGGCTATCATAAGTTACGTGTCAGGGAGGAGGATATCTCCAAGATGGCATTTCGCACTCGGTATGGCCATTATGAGTTCTTGGTCATGCCCTTCGGTCTCACCAATGCACCCACGGTGTTCATGGACCTCATGAACCACGTGTGTAAGCCGTATCTCGACAAGTTTGTCGTCGTGTTCATCGATGATATACTCGTCTACTCTAAGGGTGAAGAAGAACATGCCGAGCATCTACGATTATTGCTGGAACTACTTCAACAGGAGAAACTATATGCCAAGTTTTCGAAGTGTGATTTCTGGATTCGGGAAGTTCAGTTTCTCGGGCATATCGTGAATGAAAAGGGTATACACATTGATCCCGCCAAGATCGATGCTATCAAGAACTGGGAAGCACCCAGGACACCGACAGAGATTCGCCAATTTTTGGGTTTGGCTGGTTACTATAGACGTTTCATCGAGGGATTTTCCAAGATCGCACAACCGCTTACCACTCTCACCCAGAAGGGCACCAAGTATGCTTGGGGTGACAAGCAGGAAGCAGCATTTCAATTCCTGAAGCAGAAACTTTGCAGTGCACCCATATTGTCCTTGCCGGAAGGGACAAATGATTTTGTGGTATATTGTGACGCTTCCATTCAGGGATTGGGATGCGTACTCATGCAACGTGATAAGGTCATCGCATATGCATCCCGACAGTTGAAGGTTCACGAGAAAAACTACACAACACATGACCTGGAATTGGGAGCAGTTGTGTTTGCACTTAAGATTTGGAGACACTATCTATATGGAACAAAGTGCACAATCTACACGGATCACAAGAGCCTCCAGCATATCTTTGACCAGAAGGAGTTGAACATGCGACAGCGTCGCTGGGTCGAACTCCTGAACGATTATGAATGTGCCATTCGGTATCACTCGGGTAAGGCTAACGTGGTAGCTGATGCCCTCAGTAGAAAGGAGCACTTGAAACCTCGTCGGGTACGAGCACTACAGTTCACAATTCATTCTGGGTTACCCGAACAGATACGCGACGCGCAGCTAGAAGCAGTTAAGGAAGAAAACATCAAGGCCGAATCTGTGGGAAAGATGGAATGCGATTGGGAAGTGAAACCCAATGGTGCCTGGTATTTCATGAATCGTATATGGGTACCTCTCTACGGAGACCTCAGGAAGCTAGTTATGGACGAAGCTCATAAATCCCGATACTCTGTCTATCCTGGTTCAGATAAGATATATCAAGACCTTAAGGCCGCGTACTGGTGGCCTAACATGAAAGCGGATATAGCCACCTACGTGAGCAAGTGTTTGACTTATGTGAAAGTCAAGGTGGAATACTAGAAGCCATCAGGGCTACTTCAACAACCTGAGATCCCAGTGTGGAAATGAGATCAGATCTCGATGGACTTTATCACTAAACTCCCGCGAACTCCGGGTGGTTGCGATACCATCTGGGTAATCGTGGATCGTCTAACTAAGTCCGCACACTTCCTAGCGATCAAAGAAACAGATAAGATGGATAAGTTGACTCGCATCTACATTAAGGAAGTAGTTTCTCGGCACGGGGTGCCAACGTCCATCATCTCAGACAGAGATGCTCGTTCCACGTCCAACTTTTGGCAGTCACTTCAGAAAGCGTTGGGTACACGCTTAGATATGAGCACAGCTTATCACCCTCAGACGGATGGTCAAAGTGAAGGACCATTCAGACCTTGGAAGACATGTTAGGGCATGTGTGGTAGACTTCGGGAACAGTTGGGTAATCCATCTGCCTTTAGTGGAATTCTCGTATAACAACAGTTACCATACGAGTATTCAGGCAGCATCGTTTGAAGCATTATACGGTCACAAATGTAGATCACCGGTCTGTTGGGCAGAAGTCGGTGACAGTCAACTCACAGGTCCTGATTGATACTTGAGGCTACTGAAAAGATTGTGCAAATCAGAAACCGCATGGCAGTGGCACAAGATCGACAGAAAAGCTACGCTGATCAATGACGCAAACCGCTCGAATTTCAAGTAGGCGACCGCGTCTTACTGAAGGTGTCACCCTGGAAGGGTGTAATCCGTTTTGGGAAACGAGGCAAACTAAACCCACGGTACGTAGGCCCATTTGTGATCTCGAAGCGTATCGGGCCCGTAGCTTATCAATTAGACCTTCCTGCCGAACTCAGTGGAGTTCATAACGTTTTTCACGTGTCCAATCTGAAGAAGTGTCTATCAGATGAGACCCTAGTTATTCCATTGGATGAGATTCAAGTGGATGAGCAACTGCATTTTTGGAACAACCTATCGAGATCATGGATCGTGAGATTAAGACTCGAAGGCACAGCAAGATACCGATTGTCAAGGTTCGTTGGGACTCTAAGCGTGGACCGGAGTTCACGTGGGAAAGAGAGGACCAAATGAAAAGCAAATACCCACACCTTTTTGCAGCTGAGCAGCAATCTGACGTTACCACCAACTAAATTTCAGGACGAAATTCTTTCAACATGGGGATGATGTGACAGCCTAGGAATTTCTTGTACCAATGCTAACAAACTGAATCTTTGTGCGTTGCATTCTAAACCGCGTTTACTCAATTTTCGGGACGAAAATTCTTTCAACATGGGGATAATGTGACATCCCGGCTTTTCAGGTATCTTAAACGCGCTACTTCACGGTTATTCATTCCTACGCTGATTTAATTCGGAGAATTAAATTACACGCTGGCAATAACTACGCTAACTTTGTGAATTTATTAGGTGAATTACGTGCTGTGTGTTATTAAACGTTTGTATATTTTGTATATTATTGTATCACGCCTTGATTTCACGATTATTAGATTATTGTATCACGCCTTGATTTCGCGATTATTAGTTTAAAAAAAATTAATAATAATAAATAAATAGCCGAACCGAACCGAGCCGCGAAACGTGTCGACCTCACCTCCTTGCGGCCCAAGGAACTAACCTATACTTAAGGCCCAAGCCACTTACCCAAACCCCCCCCCTCCCTTTGCGGTCGCTCCCCCCACCCCCTCCCCTTCTTTTCCCTTGTGCTATATAATTGTATGTATGCATGTTATATTTTTTTTAAAGGAGAAACCCTAACCCCTAGGAGAACCGACGGCAGCCCCCCCCTCTCACGATCGCAAGTCTCCAACTTCCGGATTGATTCCAATCTTGTCCCGGTTCGCTAATCATCATCGTTTCAAGGTTAGGGTTTAATTGTTTTGCGATTCACATTAGGGTTTGTATAATCTTGATCATGATTGTGTGTAATGGTAGGATTATTAGTATGAAAAGTGTTGTGATTTATGATTAGTTCGGATGATTGTGCGAATCTTTGCGATTTTGTTGTTATGTTGAATACTAAATTCATAAGCGATAAAGATCATGTTATATAATTAGGGTTTGCATGAATATTGATATACATGATGATATTTGACAAATAACCTGTTGTTAATCATTGTTATTAAGAGTCATGATCGTTTAAGCATGTTATAATGCGATAAAAGTCGAAAACTGTTTGCTGAATGACATTTACAACCAACTTCAATTGGCTGTAACCTGATCATTATTTATTGAAAAGTGGATTTTCTAAAGCCTAAAACGTGTATTTTTGAAAAAAGCTTCTAATGGCGCCGGATTAATATTTTTCTGAGGTCGTTTGCTATTTTTAGGTGGCATTTAGTGCAGCAGCTGCGTAAGTTCTGCAAAATTTGCTAGTTGTTTATCGAGTCGGATCTCATAGTCTGTAGGTGGTTGGGTCACGAAATTTGTACAGTAACTGGAGACGGGAATTTCCGGAAAACTCCCACTGAAATTTTGTTAATTGGATGAACGATGATTTTTAAATAATTTTTCCCGTGGACTGCAGTCAGAAAGCGACGAATCTGACTGCAGCCTAGTATATAAATGTTTATACATAATTGGTAAAGCGTTAGGACTTGAAAATTTTACATAAAATTCTACAGTTTAGTTGACACCTCCTGTAAACAAATTGGAATTTTTGGAACGTTGCAACTATTTTATAAAAATCATCGAAAACAGCCCAGTTATGAGCGTACAAGCTGAAACATGATAACTTGCGTTTGTGTGTACCAAAGTGTTGTATGAGTTAATATGTGTTTATGACAAGTTGGTTTGATCATTATTTTGGTATGATGATACTTTGCATGCATGATTGTGTTTTCGAATTGGTTGTTACGTGTGCCGCACTGTGTGTTAGTTATGCGTAGGGTTTTGTATCATTGTGTTCACACACTAACTTTAAATCGGTTGGCATGTTAGGACGCGATTAGCGGTTCCATCATTTGATACTTTTGTGTTACTCTAACCGAGCAATTTATGGTGAGTTCACGGCCCCTATTTTATCCGGTTTTACACAACAGGGGGAGAAACATGTATACACTCTATAACTCTATCTTTTACGTTATGCGAAATTAACGTCGTTAAACTACTCGGTAACTAAGTTAATGTTAATGTACGTTATGGTCACTAAGTAGCTGTATCACGGAAGTCCTCAACAAACTCTCGGATCGTTAGTATTGGGTTAGATAGCGGGGAAATTTTAAGTAGTACTACTGGCCCGACAAGCCCCACCCGAGCTAGTCGCGCAAGCCGACCGGGAATGGTCAACGGGTGATTAATTTGGCCTAACTTTCGCCATGGTTAGTGATAGACCTGGCAACACTGAGGCAACAACACTCAGCTTCGATCGCGAACTCTTATGTGACGTAACTTTAGGTCGCTACCTACATGTTAACATTGAACTTAATTAGGAACCAACATTATTATTCCGGGTTAGGAATAATGGAACTATATCGTTATCCCGGGTTAGGGATAACAGGGAAAGCAAACATTTAACCGAACTTGTGAACTTATAAAAACCTGTGAACTCACTCTTCTTTAATGTTGACACTTGTTTCTTTAAATGTTTCTCAGAGCTGGGAGCGCTAGGTGCACTCACTTGCATTTGATCAAGACATTTTTATCGAGTCTTATTTACGAATATTGTTTGGGATTTTTGGTTTTGGCGTTTATGTCGGGCCCGTTACTTTACTTTACTCTAATACTTCCGCTAAACTTTGGAACTAAGACAATTTGAAAATAACTATGAATGGTTAAACAAATGTTTTTGGAAAACGTTTAAATAAATCATATAGAGTCGTTCGATATTACTAGTGTCTCAGATTCTGGTTTGATCACATGCCTCGCGGTAAAACTCCGCAAGTGGAAATTGAGGGTGTGACAAATGATGGCAGACACACTTTTTCAACCAAAAAGCTTAAATCTTTATAACTTTTTCAACCAAAAACTTGAATACGTATATCAATCTCGAACTGTACAATAAGAGCAAATGCTCTGATACCAATTATAGGTCCCTATCACGTGGATCGTAACGAGATTGACAATCAACCAAGGGTGCGGAATCCCCTTGATGGATCAAACACACACAGAAACAAGATATAGATGAAGAACACTAACAAAACTTTAACCGATCTTCTATGATTATCAAACACAAAGTTTTACAATCACTCAAGATCACAAGAACCTCACAGCCACTCTCTGTGTATTCTCTCGCCACTCTCTCTACAATTGTCAATCTAGTGTCTAACCTAAAAGAACCTCACAGCCACTCACTGCCACTCTCTCTACAATTGTCACTCTTGTGTCTAACCTAAAACCATAGTGCAAGCACTGTTTTGGCCTAGGCGCCCACGTACAATTATAACAAACTCGGACTAATACAATACAAAAACAAACTCAGACTAGACATATACCAATTCCGGATTTGTGTGTCAACACAAACTCGGACCTTGTTACATCTCCTAAACTCGGATTCATCAATGCTAAGCAAAACTCGGACTTCATGAATTCTTCATAAACTCGGATTTCACATACTGCATAACTCGGACTCCTTAAAGCTTTCACAAACTCGGAATTCTTGTAAACTAGCAAACGCGGACATGCAATGATCTCTGATAAACTCGGAATCTTTGATCTTCACATACTCCAAGTCTTGAACAAATATCCAAAGACCAAACTAAGCTGTTGTCAAATAAAATGCACCAACAATCATCACAAATTCCAACACACACACTGAAATCGTATATAACGTGTTTAGGCTCTTACTCTGTTTTTTCATAAATGCGAACAACACAGCATCACTAAAATTGAGCTGATCTTTTTATGTCAAATCGACTGTTAGATTGAATTCGACTTACCAGGCTCTGATACCAATTGTTTTGGATCTGAGTTTGACCTGATTGTGTTGTTTTATACAAGTTGATCATAAATAATGATAAAACACATAATACCTTGCAGTGGAATACGGTTTAAAACTTTGTAACATAATCAAGTGAGAGATTAGCTTTCATCACACAATGTTTTCATTACTCAAAAGATTGAAATGATTACAAGTAATTACATGCATGAATCACTAACTCCCCCTCAGCCTGAGCTCACACAGATTAGATTGTACAAGATAAGTGTGTGTGTGTGTGAGCTAAATAGAACAGTACATGCACTGTCTATTTATAGTACTAATCCTAACCTCTATGGCATCTTTGCTGACATCACCAAGACAATGACATCTAACAAACCTAACAAACTCTAACCACTACTAATGCTATCCTCTGATACATTTACAAAACACTGATTGCTACCCAAATAAGATGCTAACCACTGATGAGCTTAACCACTGATGAAGCTTTATCAAATGTTCTTCAAAGGGTGATCAGACCTTTGACTTCCAGCAGAGTTTTGACTTCAAACAGAAGTTTGGTCTTCAACAGTCTTTACAAACCAGCAGAGCTTAACACTGAGCACATGTTAGAGCTATCAGATGTTAGATGTCTTATCATTGAGGGAAGTTGTGAATCAAAACACTGTTTATTCTGGATCATTTGGCCCAGACCTTTTTTGGCATTTTATCATCTGTTCTTTTGTAGGGGTCAATCCAACAGTAAGTAGTTTAGGTTTTACCCTTTTCGATAACCTCTTACGTTCATGCATAAACCAAAAGCAATTACGGTACCTTAGGCACTTCGGTGTTGTTCCCTCCAGTAAGAAACCACCCGATCCGAATAAGTTCCTTAAAAACGGTACAAACATCACTTCAGAAAAATCCTAGCCACGAGGGCGTGCTCTGCCAGCACCCCCGTGTCCACCTACAAGTTTCACCATGAGGCCGTGTCCATCCAACACGCCCTGTGCCCACAATGCGGACAAAAATGTCTGACCCATCACTGACCACGGAGCTGTGTCCAACCAGCACGGGTCCATGGTCAACGTGTTGTCACTTTCTATAAAGTCAGCTTTGGGGTAACATGTTTGGACATATCCCAAAGACCAAGATCTGCTCTAATTTGCACACATACCTAAAAAGGTATATTCTTAAAAAGGTTTTACACAAACCATCTTGACTTTGCCACTTTTGTCAATTTCCTTCTTCTCCAAAGAGCTTCCATCTCCATTAGAGCTTGAAGTTTCATAATTTCAAGCTTTATTCAAGCAAGTACAAGATTTTACCAATAAACTCTTAATGAACATACATTTTACAACACTGTTTTGAGTTATTTACGTTCGGAAATGTTTTAAACCAAAGAAAAATAATTTAAAACAATGAGTTTGGGGGTTCAAAAATCTTGCAGAGGTGTGACCACGGGGCCGTGCCCATCTGCCACGGGGTCGTGCTCATGTTTTTCATCCTTGATTTTTGAAACTTATTTCTTGTTATCTTAGTATGCAGAGCCAAAACAGTGAGACTTCATCAACCAACTCCAGAAACACACGAAGAGGGAGAAGACCGTCAATCGAAACAACCTTTGTCTGCTTTGTGTATGCCCTAAGGGAGGCTATCGATGAAATGACAACGGTGGAAGAGGTCCTCATCAACCGTATCAACTACTGGACGGTGGGGCTAGAAAATAGCTTCCAAGAAATCAACCTTTTGCACCAAAAGATTGAACATTCTTGCGATGCCTCCCATGGAACCAATCTTCCCACAAGAAGATTGGAACCTCGCGAAAGAAGTCAGTATCCCAACCGGATGGGATGACCTTCCTCCAGAACCTCCTCTAGACATATTACATGAGGTTACTGTGGTCGTCGCACCTCCCGCACCTCCCTCGTATGAAAATGCGGAAGATGAGCCCTTCCTTTTCCTCCCTAGGGAGATTGAGGAGATGCTCAATGACTTTTGAGGGGTGCACCCTCCGGAATGAAGTTCTTAGAACCCTTACTTACCGGAAAATCATTTTCGGGTTTTTGTTGTTTTTAACGTGTAACATCTAGGGTAGAGCTTCATTATGGTTTAGATTTCTTGCATCTATCTAATTCTTGGAATTTTGAATTTTTAATTTTTAGGAACTATCCTTGGACCGTTTGTATCATGCACTCTAATATATGATGGTTTAAGTAATCGTTGTGGTGTTTGAATCTTGTATAATGGCAACAAACGAGAAAAGGTGAAAACTGCCAAAGGGACGTCAAAACCACATCCCATGCATGTAAACAATGCCTTCCGACAACTTTTCCGAACTTTCCAGCATGTGCAGCACGGGTCGTGCCCAACCTAACACTCCCCGTGCGGAAGCTCTATAGAAAAAAAATTGTCAAGTAACTGACCACGGGTTGTGGCCAATGGACACGCCCCGTGATCAGCCTTCTGTACATTTTTGATACTGGAACTCTGACCATGGGGCTGTGCCCCGACAACACGAGCCCGTGGCCAGGTGCCCATTAACATACAACCTTGTTTTTAACACGCTTTGTCACACCCTAACTCGCAACGGAAGACAATTGCAGGGTGCGGCAGACACATGGTAATACCCCATAATTTAAAAACATGATATCACATAAAGAGGGAACCTCGGTTACAACATACATCAAGTATCATATTACAAACCCTAAATTCAAGTACGGTACTACGAGCCACTACAACTCTTATTCTGCTACAGTTTACTGCCCGTGCCATCCACATGCACATTTCTTATTCCTGCTTAGCTTTACCTGAAATGCATGTTAGTTTTAAAAAGGGTCAGCTAACGCTGCTGGTGAGTTCCACTGGTTTAGTTGTTGGGGAACAATATTGTTAACAAGTTTAATTGCACTGGTCATAGTCACAGATGGAATTACACGAGAACACAAGTGAAACCTTGACCGTCATAACCGCTCTGTGTCATACAGACACATCATCGCACCGGGTCGTGTCACCACCGACACTTCCCACCAACTGCATCACATGCAGTTCAATGTTCCCCTACAGTTATGCTTAACCACATAACCAGGTTAGGACGCGTGTAGTGCCTGGTTGCATACACACTGTGTCACACCGACACAGCCTAGCGGCACTAGGCTTGTCAGACCAATAGTACTATCCACTGTCCACGGCTTACGCTAATCACTTGTGGAGGGGAGGGTGTTCGTGTGTTAGATATTCACATCATCAGAAACTGGTGCAATTAACACAGTTTGTAACATCCAAGTCACCCTAGAAAATAGTAAAACAACTTAAAAGTGGGGGAGTGAAACTCACAGTACAGTGCGAGTAGTAATCTCAACAAAAGAGTGATCAAGCAACTGGATAAACTTTAATAACACGCATGCAAGTATGGACCCAAATCAATATCTAAGTTGGTAATGGTTATAACTTGGATTTGGTCAGGAGTTTTCACCCCGGATTGAGTCTATAGGACACTGGTATGGTCATGGAGGTCAGGATAATATTAATTTTCAGTTTGGCTTCCGGTCACCGTTTCACGTGCCATCCAAAGTCGGTTGTTTAACATGTTCGGATAATGGTATGAGAATACCAATAGTGCCAATGCATTGTTCTTTAAGAATGATTAACTTTTCATTAAGGGGGTTTGGGTGTTTGGGGAGTCTAGGTTGCCCAAATTTGAGTTTATATTCCGTCGTCGGGTATTCTCCCGAACTGGCCTAGGATATACCCCTAGTGTCCAATCCGCCCTAGAATCTCCCAGAAGTCTCCCGATGCTCCAATTATAGTACTAGTCGGGTTTGGTCAGTTCCTGGTTCCGGCAGGTTTGTTATTCGGTAAACTGCCGAAATTATTTTAAAATGACCCGTTTTTAATTCAATAAATTCCCATTTAATCCATACTTTGAATAAAAATCTGTAAATTTTCATTAAAAGTCAGTAAAAATCTGTAGATTATGGGAAAAATAATTTGGGAATTTATTTAGTCATTTAAACTATATAAAAAAATTCTTTGTAAAACAGCATTTAACCGAATAATTATCGTTAACTATCATCCGTGGTCTAAAAATTTCCAAAATAATCCAAAACATCCCTTACATATCCAGGAACTTCTCATAAAAATTTGAGATTTTACCGATTTGGTTTTGGTGCGTTTCCGGCTACTGAAAACTCCCGGAAAACACGGATTTTTAATCCGACTCATAACTCAACCAATAGACTCTAAATTTTCCAGAACTTTCCTTATATGTTTCTTAGAGTTCAGGTAGATTTTCGTGATTTATTGGCTCTGTTTGGTATTTTTTCCAGAATTTTTTGATAAAAAAGTCAAAAATTCACCAAAAGTCGTAGAAAATTCCAAAGATTCTAAAATTTACGTGGACATTCCTGTTAACACCCTACATCACCACACCCAATTTCAGCTCAATCCAAGCAACACGATCCAAGTTATAAGCAATACAAGTTTCTGTCTATCCTAGATTCGGTTTTCGGATGTTATACCTAGCGCATGCTTCGTTTCCAAGCGTTCCTTGTGAGTCCAGAAGTGTGTGGGTACTATAATCAGTATCTACACATCAAGTAGAATCCAAATATGCTAGAACTTAGATCAATCAAGCCTTGTTTCATGTTTTTCGGTTTAGAACCTTGTTACGAGTTTTTGGTCGAATAGGTGTCGATTAGAGTATCAAAACCTGAAGTTTCATGTTCTTGGCTACCATATAAAACCAGGGAATTCCCAAGGTGTTCTTATTCAGCCAAGAACTTGTTTAAACCTTCCAAATTCATGGATTAAAATGAGTTTTTCGGTTATAAATCGCGTTTAATTAAGAAATAACAATTAAAATCACTTAGAACTTGTAAAATCACCTTGATTTAGTGAAGATTTCTTGTAGTATTCAGCTGGTTTTGGAAGGAAATGGCAAAATTTCTTTGTGAAAATTGAAAGAAATATGAAAAGATTAAAAGAAAAAAAAATAAATAGATATATATGGGGGCGGTTCACATGTGGGGTACCCCTACCCCACTTTGGGCCACCTCGTGATTCCTAAAACGTGTTAAAAGATGATGTTTATCTTCGGTGTTGCATTTAGGTTCATTTTTGGGTCCCGTACGGGTCTCCGATTTGCGAAACGGGCTCCGTTTCCACGTTCTTAGTGTCAAAAGACTCGGTTTTAAAAACTGAGCATAACCGACTCGAAACCCGAGCACGGTTACATTTTAATCAAAATGGGCTCGTATTACGTTAGTTTAAGTATTTTTAGGCTTGATTTACCATTCCTTGCATGTTTGGTTTGTCTTTCGTCACTCTTAAAACAAAGCGTTTCCCTAACCGGGAACTGCCTCGTTTTACATGCCCAGCTCCGATTTGCTTCTAATCTTATGTCGTAGTCTATGGCACATAATCAAGATGTTTCGTGAACTCAGAAGCATAAAGGGCCCTACCGTTGGCCTAATAATCACAGTCGAATGTTTAATGCGTTGTTAAATGTCAAGTCCCCGTTTAACACGTTGTTAAAGGCTAAGGACACCAACCTCGCATCATTGGTCCTTAATAAGTCATGTCAACCATGATGTGCTCTCGGATTCCTCCGAGACATAACAGATATCGTTTAGCATAGCACACAAGTCATGCAAGTTTGCAAAGTTTACGCGCAATTATTGTTTTCATCATGCTTTAAGTTTAGGACCCATTAAGGTGTACCTTGTTTCGTCATGGGTATCACACGCTTTTACACATTCGATTCAATCGAGGCAAAGTTCCGTTACCTAATAAGGGGTTTGGACACCGTGTGCTGAATATTGACGGTAATCCTAAGCTGGCCCGACGAGGGAATGTTCCTAACGCACTAGTGGAAGAAGTGAACTCGGATCCGAAGCTACTTAAAGCCACTGAAGAACGAAACAAGAATAAGGGGGCGGGAACCGTGGTGAATAATATTAAGGAGGACTCGGAAAACATCACTGGAAAAGGGGCTAACTTGCATGGTAATTTGGAGGATATTGCACCTGATTCGGATGGTGGTGTTTCATCAGCTGAGTCCACGAAGGTAACGACTACTAAAATTGTAGAACCTCTTTCATTTGCTAAAGTTGTTCAGCATAATAGTGATGATATTAAGGTTAATTTTCGGTCTTTGGAAACTGATGAAATAATTGATGGGGCAGATGTTGTTATTCCTTTATCATCGGTAAAGCAGGTGAATGATAGATACTCAAACACTCTTTATGGATATTTTTTGGGAAAGCGCTTAGCGTTTCCGGTGGTAGACTATTTTGTTAAACATAAGTGGTCGAAGTATGGGTTATCCAAGATGATGATGAATGCTAAGGGGTTCTTCTTCTTTAAGTTTCAAACAAAAAAAGGGATGGCCCAGCTACTAGAAGATGGGCCATGGATGATACGAAATGTTCCAATTATTCTTACTAATGGACTCCTGATGTTATGGTTGAGAAAAAGGATATAACATCTATACCGGTTTGGGTAAAAATGCATGATGTACCGTTGGCTGCGTTTACTGAGGACGGGTTGAGTTTACTGGCCTCGAAAATAGGTGTTCCAAAATTGCTGGATTCTTACACAACAACAATGTGTGTAGATTCATGGGGAAGAAGTAGTTATGCTAGGGCGTTAATTGAAGTTCAAGCAGGGTCTGAATTAAAGAGAGTTGTCACAGTTGCAATCCCGGCACTCGATGGAAAAGGATACTCTAAAGCGGAGGTAAAAATAGAATATGATTGGGAACCGTTGAGATGTTCAACATGTTGCGTGTTTGGTCATGATGATAACTCGTGCCCAAAGAAACAAACAACAGTGCAGATGGATGATAAGATGGAAAATACTAATGATTTTCAGGAGGTATTATCGAAGAGTAGGAAAGGGATCAATCAAGGGCTGCATGTTAAGAATCAGAAGCCGAAGTTTGTGTACCGACCGGTAGCAAAGCCTAAGTCCAAGGCTGATGAGAAGGGGCAACCGAAAAAACCAAGTGCCTATCTCTAACCCATTTTCTGTACTTCAAAAAGAGGAAAATCACTCTAATGAGTTCGGTGGAATAGATGGTATGACTTCAAAAGGTAACCAACAAAATAAAAGCACCAATGTGGAGGAAATAATTGCTGATGCAGTTGGAATCGAGGAGCTTTTAGGTGAATCTCAAAATTAATGGAGCATAAAGAAGAAAATATAAATTCTGAGGGTGCAAGCACACCTGTGCTCCTAGTGTCCATGGGTAGTTTGGCTTCTTGGAACATAAGGGGTTTGAACCGGCCCCTCAAACAAAAGGAGGTTCGTCAGGTGGTTCTGGACAATCATCTTCAGGTATGTGCAATTATGGAAACTCATGTTGACTCGTCTAATGTCTATAATGTTTGTAAGAAAGTTTGCTCGTCATGGAGCTGGGCGACTAATGCTGATTGTTGTGAGAAAGGTACTCGTATTATGGTAGGGTGGGACGCTGACATTGTGGATGTTATGATCCTTTCTAAAACTGATCAGGTTGTGCATACTCAGATCAGGTTTAAACTCGATCAAAAGTCTATTTTTTGTTCGTTTATTTATGCTAGACAACTACTACAAAAATAGACGGAACCTATGGCAGAACTTATGTGCTCATCATTCTTATATGCATGATAAACCATGGACTATTATGGGGGATTTTAATTCTTCCCTGTTTCATGAAGATATAGCTCAAGGGCCATCCACGCTTAGCATTGGGAATAGGGAATTTAAGGAGTGCATTGATGAGATAGAGGTGTTTGATGTTAATCGAACGGGTTTACATTTTACATGGACGAATAAGCAGCAAAAGGGTATCATTGTTAAGAAAATTGATCGAATATTGGGGAATATGCAATTAATCGATACATTCCCTAATGCAGCAGCATGTTTTCTTCCGTACCGCGTATCAGACCATACTCCGTGTATCTTAAAATTGCCTAATGTGACTAGAGGAAAACCGAAGCCGTTCAAGTTTGTGAATTTGGTAGCCGATAAGAAGGGTTTTATGGAGGAAATTAAAAAGGTTTGGAATATGGACATTCAAGGTTATCGCATGTTTCAGATTGTTAAAAAGCTTAAGTTTAAAAAACCCGATGAGGAAACTCTTATATATACAGGGTAATCTGCACGAGAAGGTTAAGACGATGAGAAAGGATCTAGAAGACAACCAGATAGCTATTGATAAAGATCCTTTCAATAATGAGCTTTTGATAAACACAGTCGATTACTTCAAGCGTATAAGAAAGTGGTAATTGATGAGTGTTCTTTTTTGCAGCAAAAATCTAAGTTACAATGGCTTTCGCTTGGTGATAAGAACTCAAAGTTCTTTCATAACACGGTCAAAGCAAAAAATTCATCGGAGTAGAATTTTCTCGGTAAGAGACAGTAGCGGTATACTACATGAAGGAATGTCGGTTCCACAGGTCATGGTGGAGCACTATACCCAGTTTTTTGGTAGTGTTGGAAGTATAAATTTGCATCCTAGCCAGATCTATTCCGTAATGTATTATCGTTGATAAAGCTTCTGCTATGGTTAGGATTGTTACGGATGATGAAATTAAACAGGCAATGTTTTCAATTGATGGGAATAAAGCTCCAGGTCCTGATGGTTACACCTCGGTCTTCTTTAAAAAGTCTTGGGATGTAGTTGGGAAGGATGTATGCAGTGCGGTACAGGAGTTTTTTCGAAATGGTAAACTACTTCGTCAACTTAACCATACGATAATCTCTTTAATCCCTAAGGTTACTTCACCATCTTCCATTACAGATTATCGCCCTATATCTTGTTGTAACACACTATATAAGTGTATCAGCAAGATTATTAAAAATCGTATAAAAGAAGGGTTAGGTGATATTGTGAGCATCAACCAGTCAGCCTTTGTGCCGGGTAGAAGGATTTCTGATAATATCCTCTTAACACAGGAGTTAATGCATAACTATCATCATGATAAGGGGCCACCAAGGTGTGCCTTTAAGGTGGATATTCAAAAGGCTTACGACACGGTAGACTGGAACTTTCTTGAACAGATACTGCTTGGTTTTGGATTTGATCGGAGAATGGTTAAATGGATAATGGTTTGTGTTAAAACCACGTCTCTTTGGCTATAAATGGTAATCTGTATGGGTATTTTAGAGGGCAACGGGGTTTACGACAAGGAGACCCAATGTCTCCGTACCTTTTTACGCTGGTTATGGAGGTTCTTACATTGCTTTTGCAAAAACAGAGTTCTTTGTCAGCTGAGTTTAGGTACCATGATAAGTGTGAAAATCAGCGAATAATTAATCTCTGTTTTGCTGATGATCTGTTTTTGTTTTCTCGGGGCGATCATAGATCAGCAAAAGTGCTATTGGAGGCGTTAGACTTATTTAAGAACATGTCAGGTCTTGTTCCTAGTATGACTAAAAGTACGGTCTTCTTTGGTAATGTTCCGGACATAGTGAAAGACCGAATTAGAAGTATCATCCCATTTGATGAAGGCGTGTTGCCAGTTCGTTACCTTGGAGTTCCCCTTATATCTACCAGGCTTGTTTATAATGATTGTAAGCGACTTCTGGAAAGTATGGATTTAAGAATGACCGATTGGAAAAATAAGAGTCTGTCATTTTCGGGTAGACTTCAATTGATTCGGTCGGTCCTGTCTTCTATGCATATATATTGGGCGTCGGTGTTTACTTTACCAAAGCGCATCATTTATGACCTGGAAGAAAGAATGCGAAGATTTTTGTGGGCGCAAGGACATAACATAAAAGGTAAAGCTAAGGTGAGTTGGAAAAAAGTGTGTATTCCTAAACGGGAGGGTGGCTTGGGTATTCGAAGGATTGGGGATATGAATAAAGCGCTTATGGTTACGCATGTATGGAGTCTTCTTACACATAGAGAGTCTCTTTGGGTAAAGTGGATCCATTCATATCGTATACGAGACCGAAGTTTTTGGGACTTACCAATCCGAAATAACATAACATGGAGCTGGAGGAAAATGCTATAGCTAAGGCCGATTATTCAACAACATGTATGGACGAAACTGGGAGACGGTAACAAAACACTTGTTTGGTTTGATAGGTGGGATGAGATATGCCCTTTGAATTCTTTTATTACGCCACGTATGATATCAAATGCTGGACTCTATATGAACTCGAAGGTTGCGGATGTATGTGACCATGGGGGGTGGGGATGGCCGACCGAGTGGGTAAACCGATTTCCGGCTCTCCGAAACATGCCAAGTATCATACTGAGCCCGGGTTTACATGATAGAGTTGTATGGAGAACTAGATCAGGAAAGGAGACGAACTATAGTGCCGCTATAGGGTGGGATGAATTTCGACTACACCAGAATGAAGTCCCATGGGCGAGTATTATTTGGTATCCCCAATCTATTCCTCGTCATTCTTTTTTAATGTAGCTTCTTGTGAACAAAAAACTAAAAACGCAGGATGTCATGAGTCGATGGTCTTCGGCGGGTAGTCCTAATTATAACCTCATGTGCTGTTCGTTGTGTATGGGTGGTTTGGATTCTCATGACCACCTTTTTTTCGAGTGTTTATATGCTGCTCAGGTCTGGAATGGTATTCGAGATAAAGCAGGAATGGGATCGCTACCTAACAAATGGGAAAGGATTTTTGATCATTTGGTGCAATTTGCGGAATCAAAACACGCTACTCATGTTATTGGAAAGCTTGTTGTTAGTGCGGCAACTTACTTCGTGTGGCAGGAACGAAATCAGAGATTGTTTTCTACGAAAAAAAAGGAGTGCAGATCAACTCATTGAGGTTATTCTACTAACAGTTCGGATGAAGCTACATTTGATGAAATTTAAAGACACGAGTCACACTAGAGATCTTCTACAGGAATGGAGCCTTCCTAGAGGGTTGCTGATAACTAATGATGAATATGGCTAATGGTGTTACATGTGTTTTTCATTTTGTAATTTAGTGTTACGTGTATTGTCGAGTGACGTGCTTATTAAATAGGTATCTAGCGGCTGTAGGATGATTGCTTGATGAACTCTAGTATGGCTTGTCATACTTGAGAATTGAGGTTTCTGTCTACCTCACTTGTTATTTTTGGATTGATTGATATAATATTTACCGGGGTAACCCTTTACCCAAAAAAAAAAATAATAAGAGCACAATCACATTCTTCTTCACACACATCTGTGTTCCATTGGTCAGATAGATTGTCTTTTTCAACATTAACAACATTCATTTCAACCACAGGTGTAACTTCTGGTGTAACCACTGCTTCACAACATTCAACCACATCAGATTTTGACTCCTGTTCCACAGACTCATCACCTTCAACTATGGTCTCAAGAGCCATTAAACACACATTTTCTTTTTCAAAATCATTTTTGGCTATGAGAGCAAAGTTTTCATCAGTTAAATCCTCAGGCAAACTACTCCAGTCAACAAAACCTTGGGTAAAGAAGCTTTGTTGTGTAACCTCTGCTGGTGTAGCAGTGGTTTGAGTAGTTTGAGTGACATATGGAACTTGTTGCACATGCACTTGAGGTGGTGCTTGAACATATTGAATCTGTGGAGCAGAGGTTTGGACATAATGAATAGGGACAGTTCTTACAGGATTTGCAAAATGAGTAGTGTTTTGCATTTGTTGTGCAGGGGGCAAACTGGGAATATTGGACAGTGCTTTGAGAATTGGGGCCAGGATGAGTAACAATTGGTGCTGCAGTTTGAGTTCTACATTCCCTGGCAAAATGTCCCATCCTATTGCACTTAAAACATTTTATTTTTGATTTATCTAACCCAACTTTTAACCCCCCCATGCAAACCTGGAAATCTCCTACTAGTTCTTTTGTAAAACTTACTAGCCCTGACACTCAAAAGTGCCAACTGGTGTAGGATGTCCATTTCTTCCAAATCAGTGGGTTCAAAGTGTTGTAAGTCATTCATCTCCAAACTCAGATTGTCAGAGGTTTGGCTTTCACAATTTGAAGCAAAGGCAAAATTGGGTGTGCAGGGATCAGGTAGAAGTTATGTTAATGTAATGATCAAAACACTGATCCTTTCCATTGCCAGACCCCTCCTCATGACTATAGAGAGCAGTGTTTCCCAGAGTATAGTCATCGGTCATTTTCCCTAACTCTTATAACTTCTTTTCTGGTTCAACTCTCTCTCATATGTGAGAGGTCGACAATGAAGTTGAGTCAAGGTCATTTCCTTGTAACCAACACCTCTTCGAGTGACATAAGCTACAGTCTCCCATTTCTCAGGTAAAGATCTCAAGAAACAACTATTGACAGTCGAATTGTTGGGTTAATGACTCACCCTTAACGTGCAAAATGTTTCATACTGTTGGTTTAAAACTTCTCTATTATTCTCGATCACCTCTTCAGTACCACCGAATTGCTCTTTAAGAGCATCCCATAACTCTTTAGCGTTATTATAATGAAGTAATCCCGCATAAATCTCATTGGGCAAAGCTGAAGCAACGATGCTAAAAGCCTTAGCATCCAATTCGATTTTGAGAAAATCCTGTTCAGAGTAATTTTCGAGTTTTTTAGGGACTTGAGTGTGGGGATCCTCTATACTTGGCACCATGGGAACATGGGGTCCAAACACAACGGATCTCCAGCATCCGGGGTTCTGTTGAGCGAGAATATAACCCATACTCGTTTCGTTTCAACATAGGTGGTTTGAACATGCATCCAATATTGGATTCCTGAGTGTTTTGTGCCATTTCTCTTGTTTACAACAGATTTGTGTTTTAAAAACTTTTGTAGTAATAAAACTCTGTATTCAAGTAAAACTTATCAAACGAAATTAGCAACAAAGAGCTGATCTGTTCAAATCAATTTAACGTTTAAATCAAAATTGATTGACCAAGATCTGATACCAATTGTCAGGATCTATGTTTGAATTGATTGTTGTTTTTGTTTCAAGAATGGAAAATGATTAAAAAACAGAGAATAAGTGCAGCTAATTAATGGAAAACTTTTACAACAATCAATCGGTCGTTTGTTTTCATCACCATCATGCTTTCAAGTAATTAAACTATTGCATGTGATTCACAAACTCCCCCTTAGCCCAATAACGATCGTTTGATAGTAAGAAATGAAGAAAATATGTGAAATTGATCTTTTTAAGAAGGCAAGTAAAAACTAGTACATTGAGCGCCTATTTATACTAACTATCTAACCACTGACCGTCTTACAATGACGTCAGGGTTGATAGTGACAGCTAACAAACGTAACTGACTACAACCATTGCTTAAACTAAACTATCAGTGCGTAGCACTGTTACATTGATTAAACTAAAACTAGACTAAGCACTGCTGGCTATCCTCTGTTCTTGTGATCTTCTAGTAGCGGTTGGGAGTTTCTTCTGTCAGAGGATAGGAGACAGTGTGTTTATTGAATGTAGTAAATGCTGATCAGTGGATAGAACATCTAATGGTTGGATCAAAGCTCAGATGGTGTGTTTTGACTTTGTATCATATGTTCCTTTCCATAGGTTCAATCCCAACATAATTTCAGTAGGTTATTCCCTATACAACTATGGTCACAAATATGTGTTTGGTCGGATCCTAGAATTGACCAAACGGGTCGGATTCGAAAGTCAAAGCGGTGGTCAAGACCGCTCGACTTACGACCCAAATAAAGCACAAAACTTGAAGTGACGAGTTAGACATGTCAAAACATGTCTAACTAAGTTGCAAAAACCTGATTTGGTATCAAAACTTAGTGTTTTGATACCCGAAAATAGTTCTGTCGTAAAATGCACAATTTGCGCACTTTTGGCCGAAACTTTAACTCGTCACTTTGACTAGTAACTTGGTAATCAGAAGGTGCAATCGTAACCGGGAACTTTGTTACACATCAAGTACAATCCAAATATACTAGAACTTAGATCAATCAAGCCTTGTTTCATGGTTTTTCAGTTTAGAACTTTGTTACGCGTTTTTGGTCGAGTAGGTGTCGATTAGAGTATCAAAACCTGAAGTTTCATGTTCTTGGCTACCATATAACACCAGGGAATTCCCAAGGTGTTCTTATTCAGCCAAGAACTTGTTTAAACCTTCCAAATTCATGGATTAAAATGAGTTTTTAGGTTATAAAGCGCGTTTAATCAAGAAATAACAATTAATAATCACTTAGAACTTGTAAAATCACCTTGATTTATTGAAGATTTCTTGTAGTATTTAGCTGGTTTTGGAAGGAAATAGCAGAATTTCTTTGTGAAAATTGAAAGAAATATGTAAGGATTAAAAGAAAAAAAATAAATAGATATATATGGGGGCGGTCACATGTGGGGTACCCCTACCCCACTTTGGGCCACCTCGTGATTCCTAAAACGTGTTAAAAGATGATGTTTATCTTCGGTGTTGCGTTTAGGTTCATTTTTGGGTCCCGTACGGGTCTCCGATTTGCGAAACGGGCTCCGTTTCCACGTTCTTAGTGTCAAAAGACTCGGTTTTAAAAACTGAGCTAACCGACTCGAAACCCGAGCACGGTTACATTTTAATCAATATTTGTGCATTTTCAATCCTTGTTCAATTTCGATCTTGCAAACCTTTTCTAGAAGTGAAATCGTAAACCGGTATGAAAACGTAATTGTTTAACACGATATACACTTCGGGACAAGGACACAAGCTAATCATACCCTAAATACCCATTACATAACTTAGAAATAAGTTTTGAATGGTTCGGTATGGCAAACACATGCTTATTCGAGCTCAAGGACTATTTGCGACAAACTACGAAAGTCTGCCAATTCTCGTATTTTTTAATACGAACCATATTTACACATCCAGAAATTTTTGTAATCAATAAAATCGTGTATTTTATTGATAAGAATGCAAAAATATCAGTCGTTGCACAATTTCGGTCGTTTTCGTGTTTCTTTATAGCGTTCATCGTAATTAATCGAAAAAACGCAACCGTAGAACCGAATGAACCGACATTCATGATATTTTTGGGCATAGTTCAAGACCCATATTCTTTAATATCCTTATAGATCCTAAATATTTGGTTAACGTGTAACACCCCGATCGCGTAAAAACAACAAACCACGGCGGGAACGTCTGGGAGGCACACACAAATTGTTTCACAACACATGGTACTTAAAGTTTCGTATTGTTGAATGTGTTTAGTTACATTGTCTTGGGATAAAAACAAACTAAACACAATAATTGTTTTTCAATATTTTAAGATAACTAAGGCTCGAGTCGTCCTATGTGTAGCAAGCATCATATCATCACACATTAGCTCCTGAAACATATGTGAAAAGAGAGTCAGCATAAAAGCCGGCGAGTACATAGGTTTTGTGAGTGTGTCAAATTCATGGCTTTGTATACATATTGCAATACTTGTAGGAACGTCCACGATTAGCACAGAACCTAAATTTGTTATCTATTGTCCGATTAGGCGGAAACTAATGACAAGTTAACCAAATAACAAGAATTACCCATTTAAATGTTGTTTTCATTGATCTACAGTTCAATACATTCAAGAACCGGATCCGACAAAGCTTTTCCGTCTATGTGCCAAAATCTCTCCATGTTACAAATTAATAACCAAGGCACCTATTTATAGTAGGAGAAGTTCGCTGGTGAGTGATTGAAGTTCGGGCGAACTTGACTTAGTCAAGTTCGGCCGAACTTGACTTCTCAAGACCATCTCAAGCGAACTTGGCTCCAATCTCACTTAAATACGCCTAGTTTCTAACAGATTAACCCTATTCACTCAGACTCGATACATAATGACGTAGGCAACAGACATATACACCAACAGACTCCCCCTTGGATGTTGCCGTAGTCATTGACTTTTAAAATCTTTTGAGTCTTCCGATCTTTAGTTCTTGAATAAACTTTAACATCTTGATTTGTATATCCTCTTCCTTTTTCATGATTTTTGTATTGATAACACTTTAATCAACATGTTCGCCCTAGCTTTTAGCTTTGCTCCCCTTGCTTTAAGCTTTCCGGTATCTTCAATCTTTGCTTTATCAACTCCCCCTCAATCTTTAATGCCTGTATAAATACTTTCTGACATTCAAATAAACATTTCAAATTCATTACTTTGAAATTTTGTATCATCAACATTTCAAACTTTAATCTTCTCACAAACTTTGGTTGATTAAAGTTCAACTAAATAATCTTGAATACGTTTAACGTTTAAGACCTTTGTTTTACTTAATAAAATTTCCAATTATGAAACCACTTGGTTGACCAAGTCCAAGTTAATGACCTTGATTAACCAATTTCATTTACCAAGTCCAAATTAATGACCTTGGTTTGAAACCATTGTAGATGAACTAATGTTTTTCTTCAATTTTAAAGTTTCAATTTAATGAACTTTTTAACACTTTTGATTATTTTTTTGTTTTTCACAGATGTCATCAAGATTTTCAACATAAAAGCACCTTACCAGACTTCGAAGAACCGTTCTCCATCATTAGCTAATTGAAACTAATGAAGAAACAAAATCTTTTTGATTTTTTGAATGTTTAAGCCAAAACATACTAAAAATCTTTTTGAGTTTTATCTGTAAAGCTATTTAAAGAAAGTAAACTATGTACAAACATATTTACAGACATATTTTTGTGAATTCGTGTCTAGGATCATATCAGTTGATTGAGACATATCACCAGTACCGTTGACCTTTTGAGACTTTTAAGTTTTAAACACGTTTACCTAGATTGTCGATATGTTTGTCCTTTTAAACTTTATCACGTTTCTCAACTGTTCCAAGATATGTTAAGTATGATTTATTAAACTTGACTTAACTATGGTTCCCACTTCTTGAATATACTCCCGAATCCAAATTCCCTAGATTTCATCTTACAGGTGAGTATAGCTTAATTGATATATGTATCTGGGTTGTGCGAGGCCTTGAGAGCTCGGGTTAGTACTACCGTACAGACAAAGAGATGAAGGCTCGTCTTTAAGGTGTGTTCCACTTAAGGAATCTTTTAAGCATTGCAAATGATTAGATCTTTTGATTCTTTTCAAATTTTGCATGCTAATTTGGGTTTTTAGCAAAAGCATTATAGAAGTTCTAGGCTATTGCTTCCGCAAAATCAAAAGAACTTGTATAATACCCCAGATATCAATCATCTATAAAGACCTTGTATCTCAGAATAAGGCAACCCTTCAATCGAAATTTCAGAGTACTAAGTCCATATATCCAAGATGTGTTAATCCACAAATTTAAGCAGTTGCTAAATTTAGTTTATATCTCAGAAACAATTTACTGAAAGTGTAAAGTCTATCGACACATCCACAGTAAGACTTGTTTATCACTTTTAAACTTTACATTTCTTTAGCATACTGTGATAGTCCACTGATGTACTATCATTTCCTTTTTGACAACAAAATTCTTTTTGTCTTTTTTTGTTGTTTTTGTACATTTTGAATTTTTCAAATGTTTTTGAATTTTCAATTTTTTCATATGTTTTTTATTTTTCTAAAATTTTTCTTACTCCCCCTAAAATCAAAAACATATTTTTGGATTTTAGGTTTTAAGAAATACAATACTAAAAAGATAACAAACCAATGAGGATCACGATAACTCGTCATCCGATCCCATTTCCCAACATCTGCATCTGCACCTGTTTAACAAACAGAACCTATTAAAATTTCTTTTTAACATGAAAACATAATTCGTTCAACGGTGTGGATTTGAAAAAATTCAACATTCTTTTTCAACTTTTTCTTTATTATGTTCAACGGTGTGGATTTGCAAAAAAAATCAACATTCTTTTTCAACTTTTTCTTTTTCAACCACTTGTAATTTCAAAAACAACAATGATTAAGACTTTCTAGATAAGTTAAAAACTCATGGAGCTCCGCTATCCTATATCATAGAGTGGATCTAGGAACTCCTGCACACATTAACTATTTGAATAAGGAAATCCAAACCTTTTTGGTTTTGGGTTTGACATGATAAGCATCATAATCACTTTCAAAATCATCATTATAATCAAAATCATCATCAAGCATTTCTTCCAATGACAATTTTGAAACTTTTTCGACCTTTTCTTTCTTTGTCTGTTTGATTACTGACTCAGCTGATTTGACATTTTCAGTTTTGTCAACAACAGACTTTGGTTTTTCAGATGATGAAAACTTTTTCTTAGCAACCCAAGATTGTAGCTTGTTTCCAGCTTTCTTTATATAGAATCTAGAATCTTTGTTTGCATTAAATCTTGAAGTTTCACCTTTTTCAAATGTTGAGTTTTCAAACTTTGAACTCATTTTAGGTTTCACTTCGCATTTAGATTCATAGATTCTATTTGACTCTGTGTTAGATTTCACAATTTCTGGTTGTTTTTGCTTTTCATCTTTTGACACATTTTTTCTTCGTGAAAACACAGGCTTTAAATTCAGACACTTGCGAGCAATGTGACCAACAGTATTGCATTTAAAGCAAGTCCGATTATCAGAATCATTTCCACTAGTGGGTTTTAATCCACTTGTGGACTTGGTCTTAGCCTTGTCCCGAAGTTCTTTATCCTTTTTGAATTCATCATTTGATTTATTACCGATCACCTTCTTCCTGAACTGTATCCGTTCCGTACACAAACTTCATGTGTTTACCTTTGTATTCCTGGAATGGCAACTTCTGGTTCCTTCTCGGCTCATCTTCATGTTCCTCCAATCCCAATCCTGCTCTCCTTTTCTCAGGAAAATCACCACCAAACTTTCGATAATTGTTAGCATTCCTTTTGGGTTTCGAGTAAAATCTTTTCTCGTTTTTCTCAAGATCATCTGATGAAACTTCTACAAGTTTGAAAAATTTATCAAGTTGATCCTCTTTCACGTTCCGAATCAGAAAACTATCATCGAAGTATAATCTATCAGATTCCTTAATCTTGTACATGACAACATTAGGATCATCACTTAGATCATGTTCGGATAATGTATCATCATCTTCAGATTGAGATTCCGAGTTGTCCGAACTTGATTTGGCACTTTCAGAGCTGCCTTCATCAGAATCATTTCCTAACACATTTTTAACCACATTTTTTACCACCGCTTCATTGTCATCATTTGATTTCGTAAAGTCTACGTCAATGTTCTCAGACAATTTATCTTTCATTTCTGATAAGAGTAAAAGATTAAATGCCTTTTCAATCTCATCATCTTTCTTGCATGAGTAACTTGCAATAAATGGTGGAGGAACACTTCCGTATTCTTTACGCTTTGATTTATGACCTTTTCCTCCGACTTAATCGTAGGTAAAATGTGATCAATGACATAGGCGTTTGTGGTGTAACTTTCAGAAATTGTCTTACCCTTTCTGTTTCAATCTTTATGTCATGAAGCTCACGCTTTATTTCAGCAATAGAATTCATGTTAATTGCCTTTTGTTTTTCAATTACTGTAGCATTTAACATTTTAACATTAGCACTGAGTTCACTATTAGCTTTTTAAACATATTTATATTTGCTTGATATTTTGTCATAAGCTTCTTTCATGGTTCTGTAATCATAACGAAAGTTTTCGTTGTGTACAGTTAATTCTCTTATGACTTTGACTTTATCAAGACATGATTCACAAGGATTTGCGCACTTTGTGCAAGGTTTTTCAACCTCCACAACTTTCACAACTTCCTCATCAGACATTTTTACCTCAACTTTTACCTTTTTTGCCTCTGATTTCAATGCTTCTTGTCTTTGCATCTCAAGGTAAGCTAACTCTTCTTCCTTAACTCTCTGCCTATATCCTTCCAGAATAGCATTCTCTAGAACAGCATCAAAATACGATGTCTCAGATTCATCCACTAACTCTGCTATCATAGCAACACTAGTTTTCTTTCCGCTGTATCTATTCCAGTCAAAACCATCATCTTCATGAGTAACAACAAGAGCTTGTTCGGTTTTCTTTGCAGATTTTTCTTTACTTCGACTTGTGTTCTCTTGATATGACTTGTATTGAAGAGCTTTCTTGCAGTACTCATTGTTGCTGCCGAAACGATTTTGATTTCCACTTGCTTCTTGATTGTTGCATCTTGTTTAAAGGGTCCCTTCTGTCAACACCTGAAGCATGTGACTTTAGACTTGTCGAATCCAAGCTTGTTGCTTGAATTGCCAATATCCCTTCCAGTGAGTGCTACAAACTTTGTAACTCTTTTAATGATAGATGCTAGACTCCATTTTATATCCATCGGCTCCAACTCTTCTTCGTCGACCTGATCGTAATCCTCGGCAGTCATTTCCGGATTACCGATCTTTCCAGCAACAAGACTTTCATACGACTCAAGAACAGTAGCAAGAAGTGCGATGTGCTGTTGGGCCACCCTTTCAGGAAATACACTCTTCAAATCGACTGTTATGTTGCACAGGAAAACATTGAATCAGAACTGGTTTGGCTTGTCTGATTTTGGAATGACGAGCTTGAGCTAGCACTAGTATATCCAGCATATGGAGAACTTTGATTTGAAGAAGAATTTGTATTTGCACTAAATGTTGTTTGAATTTTTGGACTTTGAATCGGAGTATCTTGAACACCTCCTTTGTAATAAACACCGACATTTTGAACAACATTAGCATTCTTTGACTTTGGAATTTTCATCAATTCCATTTCATGACCTTCTAATTTTTCGATGAAAGATGACAATTTGAAATGTCTCCATGATGGACTATTCTTCAGAATCATCAGATATGTTGTCCATTCTCCTTCTGGAAGTGCATCGGCCAACTTCTCGATTTGCTCTTCATTAGATCTTTTGATGTCATGTCTTCGCATCTGGACCATGAGGTGACAATATCTATCGATCATCTGCTTCATTGTCTCACCTTTGATCATTGTGAAGATCTCGAACTCTTTCTTAATCAAGGCCTTTTTGCTTTTGATCATTTCATCACTTCCTTTGAATTTGTCGCAAAGAGCGTGCCATAATTCTTGTGATGTTTCATATTCTAGCAATAATATCAAGATATCTTCCTTCACTGATTGTTGTATCAAGCTAATCATTTTCTTCTCAGCGACATAATTTTCTTTGTCAGTCGAAGAGAACTTGTTCAACGGAAGATCTTGATCACGCTCATCCTTTGGCCATTTGTACTCATCCTCAACCGCAACCCAGCTGTTGAATTGATTCGCTTGTATCCAATTCACAAACTTTTCCTTCCACCCTTCAAACTCGTCCATACTTATTAGCTTTGGCGGTTTCGACGTAGTACCCATTTCGTTGTCGATATTCATTTGGTTCGCTGCAAGAGTATTAGCATTTGATGAAGAAGCCATTTGTGAAACGAACACGTTGTGGAAATCTTCCATTTTAACAATATGAAGACTTATCTGAAAAACAATAAAAAACACTCGAAAAATGGTTAAGTGACAAGTTCGGTCGAACTTGTGTGAAAATCAGATTTTGATTTCAGTTTTCCACAAGTTCGGTTGAAGTTGGATAACAATTTTCAATTTTATCACACACACCTCAAGTTCTGTCGAACTTGATTAGATATTTGAGAGGAATCACACTTTTGAGCAGACTTGTAAAAGATTTCAGGAAGAACACATAAGTTCGGTCGAACTTACAACAGATTTCAAAGACAAACTTGCAAGTTCGGGCGAACTTACCTTCGTTTCCTGATTTTTTATCAAGTTCGAGCGAACTTGATAAAATTTCAAAAGAAACTTATTAAGTTCGAGGGAACTTAACACAAACTCACTCTAAAACCCTCAAGTTCGGTCGAACTTGATAGAAATTCACTCAGAAACTGGATTTCTAAGTCACGTTCAGTCGAACCTGGCTTATCAGTTCGATCCTGATGTGTTTTGAAAACATGGATTTTTCAACAATTTGATATCAATTTGATTGAATTTGATGTCCAAACTCTCAGGGGTTTATCATAAATGTATTTTACATGACATGTTCAAAAATTAGCCAATTATATCTATGAATTCTTCAAAAATGTGAAAATGTTAAGAAAAATGATAGAATGGAGATGAAATGAGAAATTCTTGTCTTGATTCCAGCAAATTTAGGTATCCAGGCTCTGATACCACTTGTAGGAACGTCCACGATTAGCATGGGAACCTAGTGACAAGTTAACCAAATAACAAGAATTACTCATTTAAATGTTGTTTTCATTGATCTAAAGTTCAATACATTCGATAACCGGACACGTTACAAATGAATAACCAAGGCACCTATTTATAGTAGGAGAAGTTCGCTAGTGAGTGATTGAAGTTCGGGCGAACTTGACTTAGTCAAGTTCGGCCGAACTTGACTTCTCAAGACCATCTCAAGAGCACTTGGCTCCAATCTCACTTAAATACGCCTAGTTTCTAACAGATTAAGCCTTATTCACTCAGACTCGATACATAATGACGTAGGCAACAGACATATACACCAACAATACTTCGTCAGACTACTAGAGTCGTTAAGTGAAAACCTTGTATCTAAAGTGTTTAATATTGCAATAACTATTAACCAACTAAAAACAAGTTGGTTAGAGTTTGTGAAAACCTTGTAGTCATGAATCTTGACCAAAAAATGTCTTTTGTAAAACCGAGTAGTAAATCAATTTAAAAGAAAACTTCGTATGGTTTATACCTTTAAATGAAAGTCGATACGTGTCATCGTTTGAAAGTGTCCAAGTGATTGGGATAACGCCACGATATGTAATACGATAAAAGCAATTATATATAGGAAGTACCAGCGGCGATGCTTTTATCATATTACACTCGTCTCGTTATCTAAATCATTTACCATAAACCAATCACCAATTATCCATGTTATAAATCAATCGTCCGTGTCATAAATGATTTGTACGTGTCATAATCCCTTTGTTCGTGTCATAAACCAATTGTTGTGTCATCAATCATTCGTCTGTGTTATAAACAAATCGTTCGTGTTTTAGTTGTTAAAACTTTTGGTCGTTCTTTAAAGAGCACATTCAAACCTGTGTTGACTATACCACCAAAGGGTCTCTTTAATCCACCAACAAGTTGTTCACATTATTGAAATCGTAGTGTTTTATATAAACCATAGCTTTTGTTTTGAAAACTTGAAAACGGTTTAGCACATACGAATCACCACAAAACATTTGCAAAACGTAAAATAGGCGAACTATGTTCTCACTTGGGATTGCAAGAATGTCCTTGTTTCAACGATCAAACAAAGCTCAAGTGATCAAGGATTCAAGCTTGTCCTAATGTTGGATAACTATGTTAGTGTCATGACTTTAATCGGAGCATTCAGATAGAATGAAGTCTTCTAAAACCAAATGAGTGTTGGAACTCATATGATATGGTTTAACAAACTCAACCTTCTGATTTGGAAAAGATACTAAGTGCTTTTAACCCGTTATGACTCATTAAGGTAGTTTACGCTACTTTAAGGGGGCATTTGCGTAAATATATGTTCGGATGGTTAAGTATCAATTATGATAAGTCTTAATTGCCAAAATATGTTTGATAATGTTGTCACATCAGTTTATATGTCAAAACTTAGGTTACATATGCTTAAAATTGATTTATGCGTAAAAAGGGCATCTTGGTCATTATTGAAGTACATAAAAGTGACTTATCATAACACTAACCAAACGACGTGACCATAAGGTATAATCTGTCAAGGTATAATCTGTCAGGATCTAAGTTTGAATTGATTGCTGTTTTTGTTTCAAGAATGGAAAATGATTGAAAAACAGAGAATAAGTGCATCGGATTAATGGAAAACTTTTACAACAATCAATCGGTCGTTTGTTTTCATCACCATCATGCTTTCAAGTAATTAAATATTGCATGTGATTAACATACTCCCCCTTAGCCCAATAACGATCTTTTGATAGTAAGGAATGAAGAAGACATGTGAAATTGATCTTTTCAAGAAGACAAGTAACAACTGTTACATTGAGCGCTTATTTATACTAACTATCTAACCACTGACCGTCTTACAATGACGTCAGGGTTGATAGTGACAGCTAACAAACGTAACTAACTATAAACACTGCTTAAACTAAACTATCAGTGCATAGCATTGTTACATTGATTAAACTAAAACTAGACTAAGCACTGCTGGTTATCCTCTGTTCTTGTAATCTTCTATCAGCGGTTGAGAGTTTCTTCTGTCAGAGGTAGGAGACAGTGTGTTTATTGAATGCAGTAAATGCCGATCAGTGGATAGAACATCTGATGGTTGGATCAAAGCTCGGATGGTGTGTTTTGACTTTGTATCATCTGTTCCTTTCCATAGGTTCAATCCCAACATAATCTCAGTAGGTTATTCCCTATACAACTATCGTCACAAATATGTGTTTGGTCGGATCCTAGGATTGACCATACGGGTCGGGTTCGAATGACAAAGCGATGGTCAAGACCGCTCGACTTACGACCCAAATAAAGCACAAACTTGAAGTGACGAGTTAGACATGTCAAAACATGTCTAACTAAGTTGCAAAAACTGATTTGGTATCAAAACTTAGTGTTTTGATACTCGAAAATAGTTCCGTCGTAAAATGCACAATTTGCGCATCTTTCACTGAAACTTTGTATTTTCACTTTGTCTAGTAACTTGGTAATCAGAAGGTGCAATCGCTAGGATTATAACCTTCGCGATTACGATCACGTTGCAAAGTTCAGTTGAACTTGAGTTGACCAATTATGGTCAGAACCGAAAGTCAAATAGAAAGTCAACTTTTTGACTTTTAGCTCAAAATAAGTTAAAATAATGAAAAAGACTAAGGAAGAACACTTGTGTTATATGATGGCATGAATGCTCAGTAGGAGGCCTCCAAGAAGAAGCAAACTCAAATATATAGCAAATAGGAGAATAAGAGGAAATGAGAAAGTTGAAATGGATGAAGATCATGGGTATTTGTAGTGTTATGGAAGCCATAAGATAAATAATGTGTCCAAGGAGGTGTCATGATCTTAGGAAGGGTTTAACACACGTCAAATGGTGGCAAGAAGCTGGAAAATTCGAGTTCTTGGGCTCCAAGACTTCAAACATGAAGCTGCCAAGTTTTGATGTTACTGAGCACCTCTCGCGCCCCGCGAGAGACTTAGGCCTTGTCTTTCGCGCCCCGCCAGAGGCTCAGTTTCAGAAAATGGCAAAAATGGTCCCAGCATCATGTTTAAGGTGATTTTGACCCATTTAACACCCGTTAACCCAAAATTTAGGCTTTATAAGGATGTTAAAGTATAGGGGACTTGAAATATGCCTGGGAATGTCGTGGATGTTGGTTCGTTTGGTTGTACGGTTATGTTTTTCGCTTAATTACGACGAACGCTATAACGAACACGAAAACGGCCGAAATTGTGCAACGATTTATATTTTTTGCATTCTTATCAACAAAATACAAGATTTTAGTGATTACAAAAATATTTAGATTTGTATAAGTGGTTTGTATTCAAAAATACGAGAAACGGCAGACTTTCAAAGTTTGTCGCAAATAGTCCCTCAGCCGAATAAGCATGTTTTTGCGATACCGAACCCTTCAAAACTTGTTTCTAAGTTATGTAAAGGGTATTTAGGGTATTTTTAGCTTATGTCCTTGTACCGGTGTGTATGTCGCGTTAAACTGATTTCGTTTGCGTAACAATTTATGATTTCACTTCCATAAAAGGTTTGAAAGATTGAAATTGAACAAAGATTGAAAATACACGAATGTCATAAATTTATACAAATCTTGGAAATAAAAACCAAGGTTTCATTGATTGAGAAATAGTTCGGAATTTGTACAATGATTGAAACGCCACAATTGTCACATAACGGGTGTTAGAAGTGACAAAACGCAAGTTTGGAAGTCAAAGGGGCCAAAGTTGCAACAAATGAAAACATGTGAGTATGGCCAACAAGGTTGCCAGAGTGTAGCTTACGGTTGGGCCTGCTAGCATTGCCAGAGCATAGCTTACAAGTGCTTACTCCTTAGTCTATTTCATTTGTTTTAGCTTATTTGAGCAAAAAGTCAAACAGTTGACTTTCTGTTTGACTTTCAGTTCTGACCATTTTTGGTCAAGTCAAAGTTCAAACGAACTTTGTAATGTGATTGTAATCATGAAGGTTATAATCCCTGGTAATTGCACCTTCTGATTACCACGTTTACTAGTCGAAGTGACGAGTCAAAGTTTTGGTCAAAGATGCGCATTATGTGCATTTACGACGAAACTATTTTCGAGTATCAAAACACTAAGTTTTGATACCAAATCAGTTTTGTAACTTAGTTAGACATGTTTTGACATGTCTAACTCCTCACTTCTAGTTTAGTGCTTATTTAGGGTCGTAGTCGAGCGGTCTTGACGACCGCTTTGACTTTCGAATCCAACCCGTCTGGTCGATCTTGAGATCTGACCAAACACATGTATGTGACCATAGTTGCATAGGGAATAACCTACTGAGGTTATACCTTATGGTTACGTCATTTGGTTAGTGTTATGATAAGTCATTCTTATGTTTTTAAAAATGACCAAAATGCCCTTTTGCGCAAAAATCCATTTTAAACATATGTAACCAAATTTTTGACATATAAACTGATGTTATAACATTTTAAACATGTTGGGGCATTTAAGACTTACCATAGGACATGTTTAACCATCTGATCACGCGTTTACGCAAATGACACGTTAAAGTAGCGTAAACTACCTTGACGAATCATAACGGGTCAAACGCACTTAGGATCACTTTCAAATCAGAGTGTTAAGTTTATTAAATCATGCCTTATGAGTTCCAACACTCATTTGATTTATAAAACTTCATTTCCTCCAATCCGCCAATTAAAGTCCCGACTTATTAAGATAGTTATCCGATATTAGGAGCCACTTGAATCCTTGATCCTCCAAGCTTTGCTTAATCTTTTATACAAGACTTATACGCAATTCCAAGTGAGTAAAAATGTTTTGGGTGATTCATATGTGCTAAATCATTTTCAAGTTTAAAAAAACAAAATCTATGGTTTATATAAAACAATACGATTTTGGATCACGGTTCGCGGAAAAGGGGGTATGAGTACTGTTGGCCCAGAGTGGGATGCTATAGTTGACTGGCTGGGGGCTTGGGCTGGGTCTAAGTCAGCGACCAACTACATTAGTAGGCTTATTGTGGCTGCTGCGACATATTTCATTTGGCAGGAACGTAATGCGAGATTTTCAAGAACCAGACGAGACCGCCGGATGTTCTAAGTTATACAATTTTGAAAACGGTTCGATATAAGCTAATGGGAGTTAAGTTCAAGGATTGCCACAATGTGCGAAGATTGCTTGAAACATGGGAGATTTATAGCAACTGAGTGGAAGATGAAGAAGGCTGATTATTTATTAGTTTTTTTGTTTCTCTAGATTATTGTCTAGTAGTTTGTCTTCGATGTTCTTGGTAGTTTAGTGTATTTTTTCTTGGCTTACATTCATGGGAATTCCCATGTTTGAACTAGTGTGGGCGTTTCCACGTTACTTGTTTTTGGTTTATTTATATATAAAATCACTGGGGTAACCCTTTACCCAAAAAAATATAAAACAATACGATTTCAATAATGGGAACAACTTGTTGGTGCGTTATCCATGACACGAATGGAATTCATTAACATTGATCACGCCGACCGGCAGTATGTTATGGTACCATAGTACTGACAATCCCATTATCGGACTGTTCACTGGATTTGGTGGAAGTTTGGATAACGACAAAAACTTTTTCATGATTAACAAATCATTTGTTGATTTGTTAGTCTGGTTAAAGAGACCCTTTGGTGGTCTATTAAAGATACCCTTTGGTGGTATAGTCAACACAGGCTTGAATATGTTCATTAAAGAACGACCAAAAGTTTTCACAATTAAAACACGGACGATTAGTTTATAATACGGACAATTTATCGATGACATGAACAATTGGTTTATACCACGGACGATTTATTGATGACACGGACAATTGGTTTATGACACGTATAAATGGTTTATAACACGGACGATTGGTTTATGGTAAGTGATTTAGATAATGAAGTATGTTGTTAGGACCGTCCTCTATAGCACAGGAACCTAGAATTTGTATCTAGCATCCAATTAGGCGGAAACTAAGTGACTGTTAATAGTATAACAAGAATTACTCATCATATGTCAGTTTATTGATCAATATTCATAAACGTTCAAGTTCCGGATCCGACAGAGCTTCGCCGTCAGGGTGCCAAAGTTACAAATGAGAGATCACAAGTCACCTATATAGGCTGCCAAGTTCGCTAGGAAGTGAACAAATTCGGGCGAACTTGTCTTGAACAAGTTCACAAGTTCAGCTGAACTTGTTCTCACAATGCTATTCCGGGCGAACTTGGTCTCCTTTACACATAAATACAATGTTTTCTAACGTGATCTCACCTATTCTAAACAGACTCGATACAGGACTAAGACATAGACATACTGTACTAACAGACTCCCCTTGGATATCGTCTTCGTCTTGATCAGTCTTCAGAAGCTCTTGATCATTCCAGACTCGTTCTAGTATAATGACGTAGGCAACAGACATATGCACCACAGACTCCCCCTTGGATGTTGCCGTAGTCATTTGACTTCAAATAAGCTCCTGAGTCTTTAACAATCTCTGATCTTTAGTCTTGAATAAACTTTAACGTCCTCGATCTACAAATTTTCTTCAACTCTGTTTCTTAAGCTTAACTTGATAAAACTTTTAATCTCCATGCTTCCCTAGCTTTATGCTTTAATCTTCAAACTCCCCCTTGCTTTGAACTTTCTGGTATCTACATTCAACGTTTTATCCAGCTCCTCCTAAAACTTTACTTCTGTTTCAAAGTTCTCAGATATTCAAATAAACATTTCAGATTCAAACATTGAAATTTTTTAACATCAACATTTCAAATTTTAATCTTCACTTTAAACTTTTCAAATCTTTCAGTTATTCAAGTTCAAATCAATGACCTTGAACACTTTAACATTTAAGACCTTGATTTTTCATATGATTATCAATTATGAAAATCCACTTAGTTGACCAAGTCCATGTTAATGACCTTGATTAACCAATTTTGTCTACCAAGTCCAAGTTAATGACATCGGTTCGACCTGTTGTGTAACACCCCTGCCCCTCGTTATCACCAATTTTGTCCGCTTTGCCCCCGATGGGTGGCCTATCCAGGAACTCACGGCTTTGTTTTTGGTTGCCCTGGTGGAGACTTCCCAGGAGGTCACCCATCCTAGTACTACTCCCACTTGAGCACGCTTAATTGTGAAGTTCTCCTCTCATCCACTAGCATTAAGCCCAAAACGCCTTGGTGATTTTAGAGGTAGGGCATTACTTATGAACCAGGAATGTCTGTCCAGGGACGGTGTTGGGAGGTATGCCATTAGGTGTTATATTCACCCCCCAAGGGCTCATCGTTCTCGATGAGGTTTTGCCCCAACATGTAGGAGGTTGCCATTATCCTCGATGAAATGCATCATTACACTTGTGCTCGAAAATTCAAAACATTCTTTATTTGATTAATTTAGTTAAGTGAAAACTCAAATCGTTTCATTCAAAGTAGACACATCGCATAAAAATGTTATCGTGTTGTTGACCGCATCCTGGTTATCTTGGAATTGGATGAGTGCTCATTGGCATGCCTTCTAGTTATAGTCGTTCTCTAAACTGGCTTGAACGCTCAATCGTAAGGAACGAGTTGGGTGTCAACGGTACGGTCGATTGATCCATCGATGGAGTGTTAGTTATACGATCGGAACATAAGGTGGTTGTCTGGTTGCTCCAATGGGAGTCACGGATTTGTGAAATCATGGAACTTAGGGAAAATCCCATAATTCAGGAATACAAATCGCAAGAAAATATTATGGAGTATCAAAGGGTAGCAAAAATCAAACCCTTCGACAAGGTACAAAAGATAGGGTGATTTGTTTGTAAATTATTAGAATCTCGTGGACTATTAAAGATTTATTCTGGTGGTTTATATACGAAACGATATAGTAGCCACATGGAATAAAGATAAAACAATAAAACTTATGATAAAATAATATTTCATCATAAAAGAAAGAAAATCATAGGTTTGGCACATCATAGGGTTTACTATGACTTCCATGCGTCACTTTTGTAATTACGTGTGCACCCGCAATTACCGAGCTTTCACATGGTCCTCATATGTCTACCCGTTGAAGTACAACTTAACCCGAAGAAATAAATGACTCGAGTTTTGGGGTGTTGTAAAACGATGTTTTGGATGGTATCCATGAGCTAACACGGACACGTTTGACATATCAAAGTGTTGTTAGTTCATGTGACGTTTGGTGTGACATGCTTTGGCCTAATAGGTATCGGTACTCTCATTTATAGTCCCCAGGTAGGCAAACTGGTCCATTAATTAGATTTATATGAATGCCAGCCTAGACCGGACGTCTCGACTACCGGTACGTAACCCTTCCAGTTACTACATGTCCGTCACAAGAACTCACTTTGACGAGAGTGAAATCTCAATTGAAATTTGAAACTCAAAAACAAAACGAAATCAAACTCAAAAATAAAATCAAACCCATGAAGAATTGAAATGCACTAAGAGAAACAAATAGATTCAAGACTTTAGATATATAAGAATGTGAATTAGAATAATGAATCGTAGATAGTATAAGGTGTGTGCGACGTGACAGGGAAAAGAAAAGAAAATAAACTTGTTTATAATAAAGCACATATTGTCAGGCATAAAATACTTAGTATCTAACAATTAAGGTGCTCGCATGCATTTGTGTGTGACATTAGTATATATAAGCTAAGGCAATTTAAACAATTTAGCACATAAGGTACCTAAGGGACATAATCAACTATAGACTAAGTCTAAGGGTCTAATAACCTATCTTAATTCCCTATAGTCATTGGCTCTGATACCAATCTGTCACACTCCGACCCGCAGCGGAATGAGACATGATGATTGCCCATAGCTCATAACACTATTATGAGTTTAATATTTAAAGCTCTTAAATTAATTTGTCAAATAACATATATCAATCAATACTAGTACATACATTGTTCAAAAATAAAGATAACAATATTTTCCGATTTATTTTCCTAATGCCCATGCTACGTGTCCTCTTCACTTGATTACCAACTTTGCTCCTGCACCATGTTAGGAAAATATATTTTTGGGTCAACAAACATGTTGGTGAGCAATCCCTTATGTTGTAGAAAATGGTTTAGTATTTATTTTAAAGAAAATTATATTTTAACATGCTCACGAGGTTAATATAGAGAGTGTCACATGTCATTAATATAAATAACAATACACATATATCAACAGAGATACATACAAAATAATAAAACACACCAAGACCAAAATAGCACAACAACCAATAGCGTCCATTAGGCTCAAGCCCCGGGGAGCGAGTCTAATGTCGTTGGCGATACTAGGCTATAACCCATGGCCGTGGGGAACCTAGTCAGCCGTGGTTCCACCAGATACAATAGCATGCAATAGACTTGACTTAGCATATAAGTTAAAAAGATAAGAAACATGAACATCTAGATATCAACACTTTGATTTAGCATGTTAAAAAAATAGAATAAATCATAGATTTAAATAACATGATGCACCCCAAAAATTTGTAAAATTAAAAGGGGGGGATTTGAGAGAAATTACTCACTGGTTGCGAAGAGTTAATCCACGAGATATACCGCACAAAAGAGTCGGATAATATCTATATTGATAATCAATAATGATCACCATAAAAATATAATAAACGAAATCCTAGTCGAACGGGCAATGTATTAATTTTAGGAAATTAGGTTCTCCTATTTCGGGACTTAAATAATTATTTGACCAAAACCAAATCAATATATATTTCTAATATTATTAAGCATGAAAATCCTTAGAACTATCAATTTTAAATGGGTTATTTAATATTTTGCAAATGCCCACATTTTGACAAAGTTAGATGATTACCACGTATATTAATTAATTTTTATAAAGGATTTACTTGTTTATTATCCCCATAACTCCTTTAATAAAATGATTATCTAAAATTATACAAAATTCCCAATACAATAAAAATATTATTAGAATTTATTTGTGAAAATCTAGTATTTTTAAATAATTAAAACAGGTATAATCCAAATCAAATTCATGAATTACCAAAAATTAAGGAAAAAATTATATAAAAATTCCCTAGTGTTTTTTTTAAATTTTGAAATAACTAATAAAAATATTTATTGAATTTATTTAAGATTAACTTGTATTTTTATTTGATTTAACTAGTGATTAAAACATAAATAATCCCCAAAATTCCAATTGACATCTAAAAATTCTCAAAATTTACAAACAATACACTAATATGATATATACCAATAATCTACCATCAATTTCATCAAAATACAAGTCTATATCTAAAAGCCCCAAATTCTAAATACAAAGAACCTTAATTTCAACTAAAATTAAATTCGGATAAAATAGCCTTCTATTATTAAAATTGATAGATGGCTTTTGTAGAGAACGAAAACTAAATAAGTTTAGGCTTTGGAATCACCTGATTTGGATAATAATTGAAGGAGATATCATCCAAACAAGTTACGAGTCCTAGAAACTTCTTCGATCAAATTCGTGAGATTCGGTGGATGAAAAGAAGAATTCATGGGGTTTTGTATGGTTTGATAAGAGCTTTCAAGGGGTATAAGGTTTGCCATCCAATTTTGCAGATTTGATCAAAACCCAATTTGTGTTCTTGCTACACTTTAATGGTGGTGAAAACTCATAAACAATTAATCGGTTTCAAAGGGTTGATGGAACGGTTAGATGTTAAGAGTCACTAATACTTGTTAATGCAAGTTTAATGATGCTATTAATTAGTGGATTCATCAAAAAGTCGTTATAAATTCGTGGATTAGGTAAAAGGAAGTTATTGGGTTCGCATGGCCTTCGTTTCAGGTGAGAAGAAGACAGAACAGAGTCTGTGGCAAGTTTATAAATCGAGTGGGTGAAAATTAGTCATCAAACTGGACATGGTCCAGTGGTGTACACTTGTTTGTTCAGCGTGGATGTCTGTCTGGGTTCGAATCCCTCCTTCCACACGTTTTTTTCTTATTTATTTCATATCTTTCTATGATTAAGTTAAGTATAATAGGAAGTAAAGTTGAACAAGCATATTAGTGGTGCAGTCGTTAATTGTGTATCTACTTTGTGGTTCTGGGTTCGAGTCCGGTCCCTACACATTTTGTTTCCTTTTTTTTTTCCATTAACTAGATTCATTAAATTAGATTCAGGTCCCTATACTTTGATAACTAACTAACCGATAACACTATCCTTGTTAGTGTATTCCTTTTGTAAGGCTAACCAATGAACTAACCTAGTTAGCTACTTTATACAATTAATACTATATGAGCTACTGGGTTTACTAACCGTGTTAGTTAACTTGTTTATTTTATAGTTTTCGTTAATTACATAACAACCCCTTAACCTGTAATTTCATTTAGCTAACCAATCTAACTATGTCGAACCTTCGTTTATATAAATTTAACCAAACTAGATGAGTTGTTTTATGAAGTTAGCGTTTTAATCCGGTTCTCATCCAACGCACAACGTAAATTGCATAAAAAATTATTAACAATATTAAAGATTCAAAATTATTTTTTATTTAATTGAAAAAGGTTTCGGTTCTGCAATCCGAGTCGGATTTCGGAGATCCGATTTTGACGGATGTTACATGTTGTGAACAAACCAAAGTTATTTTCAATTTTAAAGTTTCAATTTAATGAACTTTTCAACACTTTCGATCATTTTTGTTTTTTAAACAGATGTCATCAAGATTTTTCATTTTAGCATCTTACCAGACTTCGAAGATCCGTTCTCCATCATTGGCTCGTAGAAACTAATGAAGAAACAAAATCTTTTTGTATTTTTAAAAGTTTATGCTAAAACACACTGGAAATCTTTTTGATTTTAAACTTGTAAAGCAAGTAACAAAATTAAGCTATGTACAAACATATTTACAGTCATACTTTTGTGAATTCTTGTCTAAGGATCATATCAGTTGTTTGAGACATATCACCAGTATCGTTGACCTTTTTGAGACTTTAAGCTTTAAACTCGTTTACCTAGATTGTCGATATGTTTTTCCATTTAAACTTCAACACATTTCTCAATTGTTCCAAGATATGTTAGGTAAAATTATGAAACTTGACTTAACTATGGTTCCCATCTCAGAATATACTCTCGTATCAAGATTCCCTAGATTTCATCTTACAGGTGAGTATAACGTAATTGATATCTGTATCTGGGTTAATGCGAAGCCTTGAGAGCATAGGTTAATACCACCGTATCGATAAAGAGATGAAGGCTCGACTTAAAGGTGTGTTCCGCTTAAGGAATTTTTTAAGCACTGCAAATGATTAGATCTTTCGATTCTTTTTAGTTTTGCATGCAGTTTCGGGGTTTTTAGCAAAAGCATTATAGAAGTTCTAGGCTATTGCTTCCGCAAAATCAGAAGAACTTGTATAATACCCCAGATATCAACTATCTATAAAGATTTCATATCTCAGAATCAGGCAATCTCAAAAACGAAATTTCGGATACTAAGTCCATATATCCGAGAGATGATAATCCATAAGTTTAAGCAGTTGTAAAATTTAGTTTATATCTCAGAAACAATTTGCCGAACGTGTAAAGTCTATCAACACATCCAAAGTAACACTTGTTTATCACTTTTAAACTTTACAATTCTTTAGCATACTGTGATAGTCCACAGATGTACTATCATTTCCTTGTGACACAAAAATTCTTTTTGTCTTTTTCAATGTTTTTGTTCTTTTTTATTTTTCAAATGTTTTTGAATTTTCAACCTTTTCATATGTTTTTGATTTTTCAAATATTTTTCTTACTCCCCCTAAAATCAAAAACATATTTTTGGATTTTAGTTTTAAGAAGCTCTGTTCTAAAAAGATAACAAACCAATGAGGATCAAGAGAACTCGTCGTCCGATCCTTTTTAAACATCTGCATCTGCACCTTTATAACAGATAAACCATTAATATCATTTACTCAGAATAAATGGTTTGATATAAAATAATGTTTTCAATACTCCCCCTCAAAATGACAAAGATTATGACATTTTCGGAATAAGTTAAGTGACAGGAAGCTCCATTATCCAGATTCTACTTCAATAGTGTGGATCTTTAAAACCCCTACACACGAAAAGCAACTACTTGAATAATGAAACCCAAGCCTTTTTGGTCTTGGGTTGTGTAACACCACAAATCGCGTAAAACAACACGCGGCGGAAACACTTGGGGAGTCACGTTAATAGATTGTCTCAACAACACATGGTATTTGAAGTTTCATTTTATTTGAATATTGAACATAGATTACATTGTCATAATTGTCTTAGAAATTTTTAAACAACGAAACAACAAGCATGCATAATTATTGTCTTTCTTGTTATTAAGGCACGAGGTCCAAGTCTGATCCTACATCAGCACGCATCAGAGTCGTAAGTGAAAGCATTTGATATTGTATTAGTTATTCAACTAAAATGGTTAAAAGTTATAAAATCTAGTAGCCATGAACCTTGACTCGAAAACATTTGTTTTGTAATTCCAACTTATAAATCGTTTTAAAATAACTCGTATGATTTATATCTTTAATCGAAAATCGTTGTGTGACATTATTTGAAAACATTTGTTCGTCGTTCATCGTTCCTCGTAATAAACCATTTGTTATAAACAAATTGTTCATTGTTCCTTGTTGTAAACCAATTGTTCATCATTCATCGTTCATTGTTCATCGTTCCTTGTTATAAACCAATCGTTCCTTGTTATAATTGTGAAAAATTTTGGTTGTTTCGTGAATACATTCAAACCTTTGTTGACTTGTTCGAGACCACCCACGGTGTCCCTTAATCGTATAACATACCACCAAATGGTATGTTACAAATACAGTTTCAGTCACTTCCCAAATTTCCCCACAAACCCCGGGAATTTTGGTAACAGGATTGTTAGTCCAGGCGCCTTAACTTACTACTGGTTGGCTTAACCATTGTTAATGAATTTCATTCTTGTTATAAATACATCGCACCAACAAGTTCGTTCACATTATTGAAATTGTTGTGTTTAATATAAACATAGTATTTGCATTTGAAAACTTGAAAACATTTAGCACATATGAATCACCCCAAAACAATTGTAAAATATAAAATAGGGGAACTATGTACTCACTTGAAAATCGTTTTGTATATATATATAAACCATACATACATTGTAGCAAAATCATGAAAAGAGTATTAGGCACATATGCTTCACCCTAAAACATTTATAAAACGTAAAAGAGGGGATCTATGTACTCACCTGTGATTTGCGAATAAGTCTTGTACAAGTGTATGATCAACTTTCGAAGATCAAGGAATCAAGTGTGTGTCATAATGAATCGGATAACAAGTAAATATCGGAACGTGAAAATGGAGGATTTGGATAGAAAGGCACCTTATAAACCAAATGAGTATTGGGACTCGTATGACATGGTTTAATAAGTTATCATTCTGAGTTGGAAAGATTTTAATGTGCTTTTGACCCGTTATGACCCGTTATGTAAGCCACTTTAACGCGTCATTTGCGTAACTACGCATTCGGATTGTTAGATATGTGTTATGATAAGTCTTAAGTGCTTAAACATGTTTGAAAATGTTATTTGATCAGAATACATCTCAATTTTTATGTTACATAAGCTGAAAGTTGATTTATTCGCGAAAAGGGCATTTTGGTCATATTGAGGATTATAACAACTAGTTATCATAACACTATTCAAACAACATGACCATAAGGTATAACCTCAGAGGGTTATTCTCTTTATATTTATGGTCACAAATTTATATTTGGTCGGATCTAAAGATCAACCAAAACGGGTCAGATTAGAAAGTCAAAGCGGTGGTCAAACCGTTCAACTTTCGACTCTAAACAAGCACTAAATAAGAGTGACGATTTAGACATGTTTTGACATGTCTAAATAAGTTTATAAAAGAGTTTTGGCATCAAAACAAACTGTTTTGACTCCTGGAATTAGATCCGTTGCAAAATGTGTAGGAATCGCATTTTGACCGAAAATTTGACTTGCAAAAATGACTAGAAATGGTGATAATCAGTAGGCATGATTTTTAGGGATCATAACCACCTTGATTATCATCATTTTGCAAGATTCAATTGAGCAATAACTTGATCAATTCATGATCAAAACTAAAAGTCAAACAGAAGTCAAACTGTTTGATTTTTAGTCAAATTAAGCTACAGAAATTGAACATGGCATGAAGGATCACTTACAAACACAAGGGAAAAGATCAAAGACACCAGATAAGCTCCACAATGAGTGAAAATTCGGATTTGTGGCAGGTTGAAGCAAGAAGGTGGTTAAAGAGTTCAAAATTCACATGATCATTGGTATTTATAATGATCCAAAGTCCACCAAATCATGAAAAGTGTTAGGCCAATGCTCTAGGATGATAACAAGTGTTATTGAGGTGTAGATGCAGGTTAAGTGTGGCAAAATGCAAGATAGGTGTCATAATTTGCGTATTGGTGGCAAGGGAATGAGCTGGGAAGCTGCCAGCTTATGTTTCTGTGAAAACAAGGGCGTCGCGCTACGCGACAGGTAATCCCCTGGAGCTACGCGCTACACCTAGCCCCCATACTCAGTTCTGAAGTTTCAAAAATGGCAGAACAGGTCCCTGCACGTGTATTCGACGTGTTTTGGCATTTCTAACACCCGTTGACCCAATATTTAAGTTCCATAAGGACGTTAAAGTATAGGGAACTTGAAATATGTCAAAAAATGTTCCATAGTCGGTCCATTTGGTCATACGGTTGCGGTTTTCGGTTAATTACGATGAAAAGCATAACAAACGCGCAAATGACCATACACACGTCACGAATGATATTTTTGCATTCCAATCACTAAAATACCATATTTTAATGATTAAAAAAATTTTGGATGTCCGTACATGTTCCGGATGGTGTAATACGCAAAAGGCATAGTTTCGCAGAATTTGCAAAATAGCCCCTGAAGTTACAAAAGTGTGTTTTTGCCATACCGAAGCCCTCAAAACTTATTTCTAAGCTATGTAAAGGGTATTTATCGTATGTTAAGTTTGTGACCTTGTTCTGGAGCGTACGTCACTGCGAGAATCGGCAGACTTTCGCAGTTTGTCGTAAATAGTCCCTGTGATCGAATAAATTTGTTTTTGACATACCAAACCCTTCAAAACTTATTTCTAAGTTATGCAAAGGTTACTTAAGGTATGTTTAGCTTATGTAACTATTCCGGAACATATGTCGTATTAAATTGGTTTCGTTTTGCGTAATAGCTTATGTATAACCTCTAGAAAAGCCGAGAGGAGTTGAAATTGTACATGGACTAAAATGTATAAATGTCACATGTATTTACACAATTCTCAGGAATGAAACACAAGATTTCACTAGAGTTGGAATTGTTCGGTATTGTTTGATGCTTGAAAAGGCTCAGATGTCACAGTCTCCCCTACTTTAGGAAATTTCGTCCCGAAATTTAAATTTAGAGGTAACTTGTAAAAACACAATAGAGGGTATCGCCATCAAGTGATCCTTCGTTTCCGAAGAAAAATCTCTAGAAAACATTTAGAATCCAGCGAACTTTGTTTATTGTACTCGTTTGTTGTCCATGGTGTTGAGTTGAGATTCAAAAATCTTAACCTCATTCCAATAGTAGGTGCGTTGACACCTTTGATTGTACTGAGCCTCAGAAAAGATTCTTGTAAATGTCATAGTGGTATCTTTTTGTCGCACACACCATTAAAAGAGCGTGAACTTGAAGGAGAAGAGTCGAATTTCGTATAATGAACGAAAGATTGTTTATAAGGGTTTCCCATGAAGACTAGTATAGGAAACTTGTGTGTGCTCGAAATTGGAGTCAGAGAGTGTATGATAGAACAACATTGGTCAAGGTCTAGAACTTCTAGTAACTTAAATAATGCCACGCTTGCAATGTAATAAGGAACACTTATATATAGGAAGTACCAGCGGTGTATCCACCATGCCCTTATTACATTGTTCCCGTTTTGTTATTCTTATTACTATAGGTTCTCACACATGACTAAACTTGCTATGGTTTTCTATGCAAGGGATTTTATAATTATGTATGCATCATAATTACTCAATTCGTTGCACAGTCCGCATAGTTTATTTTGTGATGTGTAGGGGAAAAATCATATGAGTAAACATGGAATAACTTGTCTAGACCTTATCAGGATCTCTTAAATTAGATCAACGCATGATCCCTTTAAGTAGACCACCAAAGAGTCTTTTCAACTAGATTGACGAACAATCTCTTTAACTAGATCAACACATGATCTCTTTAACTAGATTGACGAGCGATCTCTTTAACTAGGCCTGAAATACCTCTTTAACTAAGCCCTGAAAGACTTCTTTAACTAGGCCCTAAAAGACCTCTTTAACTAAGCCCTGAAAGACTTATTTAACTAGGCCCTGAAAGACCTATTTAACTAGATCAACGAATGATCTTTTTAACTAGACCATATAACTAGGCCCTGAAATACCTCTTTAACTAAGCCCTGAAAGACTTCTTTAACTAGGCCCTAAAAGACCTCTTTAACTAAGCCCTGAAAGACTTATTTAACTAGGCCCTGAAAGACCTATTTAACTAGATCAACGAATGATCTTTTTAACTAGACCATGAAAGGCCTCTTTAACTAAATCCTGAAAGGTTTCTTTAACTAGATCAATGAATGATCTCTTTAACTAGACCCTGAAAGGCCTCTTTAACTAAACCCTGAAAGGTTTCTTTAACTAGATCAACGAATGATCTCTTTCTCTAGACCCTGAAGGCCTCTTTAACTAAACCCTGAAAGGTTTCTTTAACTAGATCAACGAATGATCTTTTTAACTAGACCCTGAAAAGCCTCTTTAACTAAACCCTGAAAGATTTCTTTAACTAGACCCTGAAAGGTCTCTTTAACTATGAATCGAATTAGGAATAGTACTTTGGAATCCAAGGGCTTAACTACTTGCATAGAATAACCCATTCAAGGATTTAAGATAGTACTTTCGGATATCCTTCTAAAATCTATCATATGGAAGATTCTACAAGGATTTGGATAACGAACATTTGAATCAACTTAACACATAAACACATAATCACATAATTGTCAATTTGGTCATCAACTTATTATTAACTTGTCATCAGTTTGTACATAAGTAGTTAAAGTACACTAGGAACCCAATCAAGGAGTTCATTTAGTACTTCAAGCATCCGCAAGAATCTAACTATGAAGATAGAAAGATTTTGTAAGGATTTGGTTTAGTCACATTGTCTTGTCACATTGTCTTGCATTAAAGTACACAAAGAATCCAATTAAGGACTTCGATTTGCACTTTAAACATCCAGAAGAATCTAACTATAAGGATAGAAAGATCTTATAAGGATTTGTACCCGAAAATGTTTTGAAACACACTATGTATGATTGGTCAATATACGGAGCAAAATGTCGTTGAAAATCATGCATGCAGTCTTTGAAAATATGTTCAATGATTTTGGAAATCATACATATAATGTTTTTGAAATTATGCACTAGCTATATTAGGTAAATATACCATATTAAAATGTTTTGAAAACATATGAAAATCTGTGATTTAAGACGTATGGTTTTTGAAAATATGCATGAAATCATGCACTATGTATATTTGGTAAATATGCTATGTTAGAATATTTGAAAGCCATGTGAAATGTCTTTTGAAATCGTGTAGATGTCTTTGAAATCATTATGTATGGTATAATGAAAACGCGAGAACATTGAAATGCTCATAAACATATTGCATAAGACCATTTAAGGACTCATGGAAGTATTCTTAGGTATCCAATCTAGGATTTAAAGTGATACTTTGAGTATTTGTTAAGAGTTGTAACTTGTACCTTGTACATTGTTTCATAAAAGAAACGAGTACTTAGGACTTTTGTAGAGATCGCGGGCGATCGCAAAGTGAAAGAAACTACAAGAGTTGTTTGATTCGCAAGGAACCATGTTATTGGAATTGGTATTGTAGGGGAGGAACACATATATAATCGCATTTGTAAATAATATGGAAACAACCAAATTTATTTATAGACAATCAAAGTGCTTTCAAGGTTCTTGGGAAATAAACAGCAAACATAGAAGTTTAAGTGTTTATTAGACATCAGCACAAGCCTTAACATTGCCAGTGTAGATCTTGTGTCCATACGTTGAGTCGTCATTTGCCAGCCCGATTAGTTGAAATGATTAGGATAACAACCATTGAAGCAGATTCCATGTGGGTAGTTAGGACAACCTAGTATCGCATGAGGAGTTGCGATAAGTTGAGTAGGAACTGCCATTGCTTGGTTTGGTGGGGTAGCCAAACGACAGACCTTGGCTGTATGACCAATTTGTCCATGTGGAAAACATTTTCGACAGTGAACACTGGCATAGTGATGAAGGTTACATTGATTGCACATGGGTGCTTTTCCTTTGTATGGTTTCTTAGCGGGTGGCAGAGTCACCTGGCTAGGTCCCACTTGGTTAAGCGGAATTGGATTAATCAATGTAGGATTCTTTGAAGCTTTACGCTTCCTTGAATTTTTTGAAGGCTTGGCTTCCGTCTTCTTTGGTGCCTCGTGAGTAGTCGCATCAAATTGGATAAGACTATGGTTAACTTAACGGCCCCACTGAGTATTGTGCCTATCTGTTGGGCGATGGTGGCAGCCAGTTCAGACTTTTGAGCATTGTTGCGACTAGGAGGCATTCTAAAAGAGAAAAGGAAAATATGAGTGAAACCGAATGAGATTGATATTGGATAGCCAAAATGAACTTTTAAAAGAAATATCGGCGAAGCATAAGGATTGTGATAAATTGTTTAGTACTAAGAACAAACAAATGACACAGTGACTAATCAAAGAAAATGGGTCTTTATAATGTATCGCGAAGACATGATTTAGCCTATAAGTGGACACTCACCCCAAGAGTTCCCAGGTAAGAGTGACTGGTCCGATTAAGTGGATTTGTACGAACACTCTAGCCTTAGACAGAAAACTCGGGGTACAGGCACCCACCCTTCCAGATTGCACGTGTTCACATTAATAAAACCCAAACTTTGACGAGATTTTGAAAACTTTGAAGGCACAAAGCGCAAAAATAAACCATCTAAGGATAGATGATTTCTTGTGAAGTTTTGGAAAAATTTTGACTTTCAAAAGATGTTATATGCTTTGTTTTTGGTAATCACCTAAGGATAGGTGATGGTAATGTTTTAAGAAACTAAACACAAGTAAACTTGCGTTAGGGTCCTAGGAAGGTTATAGTCTAGGTCCAAAGCATTACTAATAACCTAATTCCCTATAACCAGTGCTCTGATACCAACCTGTAACACCCCAAATCGCATAAAACAACACACGGCGGAAACACTTGGGGAGTCACGTTAACAGATTATCTCAACAACACATGGTATTTGAAGTTTCATTTACTTGAATATTGAACATAGATTACATTGTCATAATTGTCTTAGAAATTTTTAAACAACGAAACAACAAGCATGCATAATTATTGTCTTTCTTGTTCTTAAGGCACTAGGTCCAAGTCCGATCCTACATGAGCACGCACCGTATCATCTAGCATCGTTCCCTGAAACATATGTGAAAACGAGTCAGCAAAAATATGCCGGCGAGACATAGGTTTTGTGAACATGTCAAGTCCATGGCTTTGTATATATTGCAATATAAATAACCCGACTACTATAGTCGTAAGTGAAACCTTGTTTTGAAAGCATTTGATATTGTAATAGTTATTCAACTAAAACAAATGGTTAAAAGTTATAAAATCTAGTAGCCATGAACCTTGACTCGAAAACATTTGTTTTGTAATTCCAACTTGTAAATTGTCTTGAAATAACTCGTATGATTTATATCTTTAATCAAAAATCGTGGTGTGACATTGTTTGAAAACATTTGTTCGTCGTTCATCGTTCCTCGTAATAAACCATTTGTTATAAACAAATTGTTCATTGTTCCTTGTTGTAAACCAATTGTTCATCGTTCATTCATTGTTAATCAATCGTTCATCGTTCCTTGTTATAAACCAATCGTTCCTTGTTATAATTGTGAAAACTTTTGGTTGTTTCATGAATACATTCAAACCTTTGTTGACTTGTTCGAGACCACCCACGGTGTCCCTTAATCGTATAACATACCACCAAAGGGTATGTTACAAATACAGTTTCAGTCGCTTCCTAAATTTCCCCACAAACCCCGGAATTTTGGTAACGGGATTGTTAGTCCTAGGCGCCTTAACTTACTACTGGTCGGCTTGGCCATTGTTAATGAATGTCATTCTTGTTATAAATACATCACACCAACAAGTTCGTTCACATTATTGAAATCGTTGTGTTTAATATAAATCATAGTATATGCATTTGAAAACTTGAACATTTAGCACATATGAATCACCCCAAAACAATTGTAAAACATAAAATAGGGGAACTATGTACTCACGTTGAAAATCGTTTTGATATATATATAAACCATACATATATTGTAGCAAAATCATGAAAATAGTATTAGGCACATATGCTTCACCCCAAAACATTTATAAAACGTAAAAGAGGGGATCTATGTACTCACATGGGATTTGCGAATAAGTCTTGTACAAGTGTATGATCAATGTCCGAAGATCAAGGAATCAAGTGTGTGTCCTAATGAATTGGATAACAAGTAAATATCGGAACTTGAAAATGGAGGATTTGGATAGAATGGCACCTTACAAACCAAATGAGTATTGGACTCGTATGACATGGTTTAATAAGTTATCATTCTGAGTTGAAAAGATTTTTATGTGCTTTTGAGCCACTTTAGCGCGTCATTTGCATAACTACGCATTCGGATGGTTAGATATGTGTTATGATAAGTCTTTAATGCTTAAACATGTTTGAAAATGTTATTTGATCAGAATACTCTCAAATTTTGTGTTACATAAGCTCAAAGTTGATTTATTCACTAAAAGGGCATTTTGGTCATTATTGAGGATTATAACTAGTTATCATAACACTATCCAAACAACATGACCATAAGGTATAACCTCAGAGGGTTATTCTCTTTATATTTATGGTCACAAATTTATATTTGGTCGGATCCAAAGATCAACCAAACGAGTCAGATTAGAAAGTAAAGCGGTGGTCAAACCGTTCAACTTTCGACTCTAAACAAGCACTAAAATAAGAGTGACGATTTAGACATGTTTTTACATGTCTAAATAAGTTTATAAAAGAGTTTTGGATCAAAACAAAGTTTGGCATCAAAACAAACTGTTTTGGGATCAAAACTGTTGTCTACTGAATTAGATCCGTTGCAAAATGCGCAAAAATTGCATTTTGACTGAAACTTTGACTTGCCAAAATGACTAGAAATGGTGATAATCAGTAGGCATGATTTTTAGGGATCATAACCACCTTGATTATCATCATTTTGCAAGATTCAATGAGCCATAACTTGATCAATTCATGATCAAAACTAAAAGCCAAACAGAAGTCAAACTGTTTGATTTGTAGTCAAATTAAGCTATAGAAATTGAACATGGCATGAAGGATCACTTACAAACACAAGGTAAAAGATAAAAGACACCAGAGGAAGCTCCACAATGAGTGAAAATTCGGATTTGTAGCAGGTTGAAGCAAGAAGGTGGTTAAAGAGTTCAAAATTCACATGATCATTGGTATTTATAATGATCCAAAGTCCACCAAATCATGACAAGTGTTAGGCCAATGCTCTAGGATGATAACAAGTGTTATTGAGGTGTTAGATGCAGGTTAAGTGTGGCAAAATGCAAGATATGTGTCATAATTTGCGTATTGGTGGCAAGGAAATGAGCTAGGAAGCTGCCAACTAATGTTTTTGTGAAAACAGGGGTGTCGTGCTATGCGACGGGAACCCCCTGGAGCTACGCGCTACACCTAGCCCCATACTCAGTTCTAAAGTTTCAAAAATGGCAGAACAGGTCCCTGCACGTGTTTTAGACGTGTTTTGGCATTTCTAACACCCGTTAACCCAATATTTAAGTTCCATAAGGACGTTAAAGAACTTGAAATATGTCCAAAAATGTTCCAGAGGTCGGTTCATTTGGTCGTACGGTTGCGGTTTTCGGTTAATTACGACGAAAAGCGTAACAAACCGCAAATGACCATACACACGTAACGAATGATATTTTTGCATTTCAATCACTAAAATACAATATTTAAATGATTACAAAAGTTTTTGGATGTCCGTACATGTTCCGGATGGTGTTATACGCAAAAAGGCATAGTTTCTCAGAATTTGCAAAATAGCCCCTGAAGTTACAAAAGTGTGTTTTTTGCCATACCGAAGCCCTCAAAACTTATTTCTTAGCTATGTAAAGGGTATTTATGGTATGTTAAGTTTGTGACCTTGTTCCGGAGCGTACGTCGCTGCGAGAATCGGCAGATTTTCACAGTTTGTCGTAAATAGTCCCTGTGATCGAATAAACTTGTTTTTGACATACCAAACCCTTCAAAACTTATTTCTAAGTTATGCAAAGGTTATTTAAGGTATGTTTAGCTTATGTAACTCTTCCGAACATACGTCATATTAAATTGGTTTCGTTTTGCGTAATAGCTTATGTATAACCTCAGAAAAGCCTAGAGGACTTGAAATTGTACATGGACTAAAATGTATAAATGTCACATGTAATTACACAATTCTCAGGAATGAAACACAAGATTTCATTAGAGTCGGAATTGTTTGGTATTGTTTGATGCTTGAAAAGGCTCAGATGTCAAGGTTGAACTTGATAAAGATCATCGTAATCACTTTCAAATTAATCATCGTAATAAAAATTGGCATCAAACATTTTGCCCGACGTCAACTTTGAAAACTTTTGGACCTTTTCTTTCTTTGTTGGTTTTGAAAAATTAAACTTTGAAAGATCATTTTTGATTACCAACTCGTTTGATTTGACATTATCAGTTCTTTTTGAAACATACTTTTCATTTTCTGATGATGAAGAAACTTTCTTTTTGGCAACCCAGGATTGTGAATTACTTTTTGCCTTTTTAACGTAGAATCTAGAATCTATGTTTTCTTTTGTTTGAAGTTTCACCTTTTTCAAATGTTGAGTTTTCAACCTTTGTTTCAGTTTTAGGTTTCACTTCGAATTTAGATTCATAGTTTCTTTTTAAAGTTTTGATGTTTCACAATCTCTGGTTGCTTTTGTTTTTCATCTTTTGACAATGTCTTTCTTCGTGGATACACAAGCTTTGATTTCGGACACTTACCAGCAACGTGACCAATTTAATTGCATTTGAAGCAAGTCCGAGTATCATGATAGTGTCCACTAGTGGGTTTTACTCCACTTGCAGATTTAGCCTTGTCCTGAAGTTCTTTCTCTTTCTTGAACTCATCATTTGATTGCTTACCAATCAAACTCTCTTCTTGAACCGTGTTCGTCACATATACAAACTTCATGTTTTTACCTTTGTATTCGTGGAATGAAGACTTCTGGTTCTTTTTTGGTTCATCTTCGTTTTCCTCCAAACCCAACCCTGCTCTCCTGTTCTCAGGAAAATCACCACCATTCTTTCGGTAGTTGTTAAAGTTCCTTTTGGGTTTCGAGTAAAACTTCTTTTCATTTACCTCAGTTTATCGACGAAACTTCTTTTCATTTATCATCTGACGAAACTTCTACAAGTTTAAACAATTTATCGATTTGATCTTCTTTCATATTCCGAATCGGAAAGCTATCATCAAAATATAATCTATCAGATTCCTTAACCTTGTACATGACAACAATAGGATCATCACTTAGATCATTTTCTGATGACGTATCGTCATTTTCGGATTGTGATTCTGAATCGTACGAACTTGAGTTAGCGCTTTCAAAGCTGCTGTCGTCAGAATCATTTCCTAAAACATTTTTTACCACATTTTTCACAACCACTTCACTGTCATCGTTTGATTTCTTATAGACTACGTCAATGTTCTCAGGCAATTGATCTTTCGTTTCTGATAAAAGCGTTATGTTTTTTTGCCTTTTCAATACCGTCCTCTTTGTTGGTGCAGAATGTCTAGGTCTTAGTCTTATATTGAGTTTATATAGATTAGAGTTGAATAGGCTAGGAAACGAAGTATTTATAATGTTCTGGGTCAAGTTCGCTTGAGATGCATGTTGTGAAGTCAAGTTCGGGCGAACTTATACCTCCTCCAGCGAACTTCCACCCCTACATATAGCTAGCTTGTCATTCTCATTTGTAACTTTGGCATCTTTGAGGCGAAGCTCTGTCAATTTGGAGACTTGACGTTATATCAATAAAATTGACTAGTTCTTGTTGTTTGGTAATCATGTCGTAATATTTCCGCTATTATGGACATTAGATATCAAATCTAGGTTCCTATGCTATCAGGATCGGTCCTACAAGTGGTATCAGAGGTAGAATAGCCTGATTTGATTGATATCAAGACAAGAACACTTCTAATTCTACTCCATTCTTCTATTTTTCTTAACTTTTACACTAAAATGAAGAATTCACGGTCAAATTCTGTCCAATTTCGAATATGATATGTTAAATACATCATAGATAAACCCCTGAGAGTTTGGAGACTAAAATCAAACGAATCGGTGTCAAATTGTTGCAAAAACCATGTTTTCCAAACACATGATCATCGAACTTGTTAGCCAAGTTCGGCCGAACTTGAGCTAGAAAGTCACTTTTTAAGTGGATTTCTATCAAGTTCGCTCGAACTTGAGGTATTTTTGAGGGAATTTTAGCCAAGTTCGCTCGAACATACTAAGTATTCATTTATTTTATATCAAGTTTGACCGAACTTGATAAATATCAAGAAAACTTAAGATAAGTTCGCCCGTACTTGCAAGTCTCTTATAAAATCCAAACTGTAAGTTCGACCGAGGTTGTCTCAGGATATTTTCAAAACAAAAATCATAAGTTCGACCGAACTTGTGATTAAAACTGAAATTCTTCATTTGCCAACTACAAGTTCGACCGAACTTGTAGTAAAACTAATTTTTTCAAAAGTTTTAACGTGTTTACAGCATACGTGTCTCGATATTCGTGATGGATGATATTCAAAGAGAGTTATGTTAGGAGTTGGTACATCCAATGCTAATGTGATACAACAAGTCAACCTTGACAACGAAGTGGGCATGTCCGTTAAACCGCCAAAGTTAATGAGCATGGACGAGTACGAAGGATGGAAGGAGAAATTCACCTATTGGGTTCAGGCCATGCATTTCCAAGGCTGGGTGTCGATTGAGAGAGGTTATACTGTTCCGTTGGACGAACATCAGCAAGTTCTAGAGAAGTACAAGTACTCCACAATTCAAAAGGATGAGTACATTGCTGAGAAAAAGATGATTAGCCTCATTCAATCATCTGTTAAAGAGGATATCCTGGTCTTGTTGCCCGAATATACGACTACGAGAGATCTCTGGCTATCACTATAAAAGAAATACCAAGGAAGCGCAGAGATGATCAAGAGTCAAAAAACTCTCATCCTGAAGGAGTTCGATATCTTTAACATGTTGAAAGGAGAGACAATGAAGCAGATGATTGAGCATTTCTGTCATCTGAAAGTCCAAATGAGAAGACACGGTCTCGAGAAGACGGAACAAGAGTACATCGATAAGCTTGCAGATGCGTTACCTAACGGAGAGTGGACTACGTACCTTATGGTCTTGAAAGAAAGTCATAACTGGGAATTCTTTAAGCTGTCTACATTCATCGACAAACTAGAAGGTCACGAGATGGAACTTCTAAAAATCGCAAAGTCGAAGAATGCTAACATTGTTCAAGATGTTGGTTTGTATTACAAGAACAGAATGCAAGATAGCATTTCAAGTCCAAAGATTCAGACAGCATTCAGTGCAAGCATGAACTCTTCTCCACATAATCAGCGCCAATCATATCCTCAATATGATCAAAGTCCACAAAGCTCTTCATTCTCAAGCACTGGTTCAAACTCTTCATATCTGAGTCAAGCAAATCAGAATCAACAAACGAATTCTAATCCGAATGTGTACAAGTGTAACATTGCTGTCAATCTAAACACTGTTGTTTCTGAGCAAGTTGCAAAATAGCACATGTCACTCGATATGTTTATCCACTTAAACTTTACCACGTTTCTCAACTGTTTCAACATATGTTAAGGTATGATTTATGAAACTTGACTTATCTGCGGTTCCCACTTCTTTAATATACTCCCGCATCAAGATTCCCTAGATTTCATCTTACAGGTGAATATAGCGTAATTGATATCTGTATCTGGGTAATGCGAGACCTTGAGAGCTCAGGTTAGTACTACCGTACAGACAAAGAGATGAAGGCTCGTCTTTAATGTGTGTTCCACTTAAGGAATCTTTTTAGCACTGCAAATGATTAGATCTTTCGATACTTTTTCAAGTTTGCATGCAATTTAGGTTTATAGCGAAAGTATTATAGAAGTTCTAAGCTATTGCTTCCGCAAAATCAGAAGAACTTGTATAATACCCCAGATATCAACTATCTATAAAGACCTCGTATCTCAGAATCAGGCAATCTCTCAAACGAAATTTCGGAGTACTAAGTCCATATATCCAAGATGTGTTAATCTACAAGATTAAGCAGTTGTAAAATTTAGTTTATATCTCGAAAACAGTTTACTGAACGTGTTAAGTGTATCGACACATCCACAGTAAGACTTGTTTATCACTTTTAAACTTTACATTTCTTTAGCATACTGTGATAGTCCCCTAATGTTCTATCATTTCCTTTTTGTGACACTGAATTCTTTTTTGTCTTTTTCAATGTTTTTATTCTTTTCGCATTTTGCAAATGTTTTTGAATTTTAAAATTTTCAAATGTTTTTTATTTTCTCTAACATTTCTCCCCTCTAAAATCAAAACATCTTTTTGTATTTTAGTTTTTTTAATAAAATTCTAAAACTAGAAAGATATAGACAAACCAATGTGAATCACGCGAACTCGTCGTCCGATCCGTATTCAACCTCTGCGTTCGCACCTGTCAGCAAATTTTTCATACCATTAATTCTTAACAAGTATTTAAACCGTGATAAAGAAAATGGTTTGGTATAAAATCAGCCTTTTGTTCGTCGGTGTGGATTTTTTCTTTTCGCACCAACTTCTTTTCATAGCAGTCACGAATGAAGTGATAACGAATTTCAATGTGTTTTGTGCGTGAGTGATGAACCGGATTTTTAGTTATATCAATGGCTGCCTTATTATCAACATACAACGGAGTGTCAAGAAATTACAGACAATAGTCTCTCATCTGCTGTTGTATCCATAGAATCTGTGAACAACAGCTGGAGGCCGCGATATACTCAGCTTCACAGGTAGAGAAAGCGACCGTAGTATGTTTCTTACACTACCAGGTTACCATTATTGTTCCGAAGAACTGGCATCCCGCTGTAGTCGATTTTGAATTCAACTTATCTACACCAAAATCAGAATCAGCGTATCATGCAAGATCAAAATTATCATTCTTCGGGTACCACAAGCCGGTGATTGGGCATCCCTTCAAGTATCTAAAGATTCGCTTCACGATCTGCATGTGTGAAATTCTTGGGCTTGATTGGTATCTGGCGCATAGGCAGGTAGGATACATGATATCTGGGCGCGATGCTGTCAGATACATCAACGATCCCATCATTGATCTGTAGAGCATCTCATCAACTTTGGTTCCAGTTTCGTCAATGCAAATCCGGTGATTAAGAGCAAGAGGAGTAGATAACGGCTTCGAGCTTTCCATATCAAACTTCATCAAGACGTCGTGCACATACTTGGTCTGATGAATGAAAATACCGTTTGGAAGTTGATTTACTTGCAATCCGAGGAAGAATTTCATTTCACCCATCGAAGACATTTCGAATTTCTTCTTCATGATGCCCTCAAACTCCTTACAAAGACTATCATTCATTGATCCAAAGATGATGTCGTCCACATAGATTTGAACGATAATTAGATGATTACCAACTTCTCTGGTGAAGAGAGTACTATCCACAGTTCCTCTGACAAAGCCGTTTCCCATGAGATGTTATGATAACGTCTCGTACCAAGCTCTCGGGGCTTGGTGTAGACAGTAAAGAGCTTTATCAAGAAGATATGCTTTCTTTTTGTTGAGTGGATCGACAAACCCTGGTGGTTGTCCAAAGTACACCTTCTCGCGTAATTTTCCGTACTGAAAAGCTGATTTGACATCCAACTGATAGACTTTAAATCCCTTCCATGCTGCAAAAGCAAGAATTATTCGAATAGATTCTAAGCGAGCTATTGGTGCGTAGACTTCTGTGTAGTCTATCCCTTCCTACTGGTGAAATCCCTTGACAACAAGCCGAGCTTTGTTTCGAACTATAACCCCTCGATCGTCTCGCTTGCATTTAAAGACCCATTTCGTATCAATCGCTTTCTGTTTTTCAGGTAGGTCTACAAGCTTCCACACTCCTAACTTCTCAAACTGTAACAGTTCCTCTTGCGTTGCTTGTACCTAGTTTTCATGGCCTAAAGCTTCAGAAACACTTTTTGGCTCCATCTAGGATATAAAACATGAATAGTAGCAATACTCTTGAATTGGAGCAACACGAGTATAGAAACAACTCAAAGCTTTGTTTATTTGACTCATGTTCTCACACCAGCTTGTAATTCGCCTATTATAGAATTTGACGGATGATAAGAATATGATCTTGGCATCACTTCGCCTGGAACGACCACAGTATTCTCTTGATTTGTGATATGTTGATCTACCACTAGTTCAACTTCAGGAGCACTACTCGGGCTTGCAGATTCATTCAATAAATTGTAATCTGCTATGCTTCTTCAGCTGAAGAAGATTCTCCATCGGCATCGAATGTTGAAGCCTCGTCCGAGTCTGAACTCCGTGCTTCAGAAAGATTAGGATTTACTGTAGTATTGACCGGTTCTGTAGTCGGTATTACTTGAACTAGCCTCAGAAGAAGATGATCCCAACGTGGGTTGATTAACCACAATTGGTCTGACGATTTGCTCTTGATTTGTTGATTGATGAAGATAATATAACGCTTCAATTTCTACATCGGATGGTTATTCAGGAAAATCAAATGATTTCCACAAGTCTTGATAGTTTTTTTTTGGGTAATGGGTTACCCCTGTGATTGTATATATTAACTATCCAAAGAAAACAAGTAGTGAGGATAATCTCCCACTAGTTCAATCATGAGACACACCTCATGAAAGTAAGCCAAGCAAAGAACAGAACCAAAACCAAAACACAAGTACATCACTAGACTAAAAATCTAGACACCTTAATCCCATAAAGAAACACATTAATCAGTCTCCATTGTCTGATACGTAGTTGCCATTTATTTTCCATGCACCTAGCAGCCTCCTAACATTCACACTATTTTTGAACTTAGCCCCCATCAGCTTGTACCGAACTGTCTTCAGTATTTGTTCACAAATGGTATCCGGTGGCCTAGCTTGATTCTTGAACAATCTTGCATTATGCTCTTGCCATATAATATATGCTGCACAGGCAACAAACACTCTACTTATATAATTCGCCGCTGTTTTCGATCGAGCACGAGCCAGTAGCCAGGCCATAATGTCACACCATCTGGACCCAACCGTAGACATACCCACCTTCGCTCTAGTCTTGTTCCAAACCTGTTCAGAAAACGTACATTCAAAGAAAAGATGGTCATGGGAGTCAACATTCTCATAGCACAACAAACAGCACATCATGTTCATGTTTTTCCTTCTCGAGATGTCCCACTGGAGAATTTTATCTTGAGTTAGCAATTTTCGGCGAATAATCAACCACATAAAGAAAGCATGCGAAGGAATGCACTGATTAAACCAGAGTACTTTAGCCAATCCACTTCCGGCTCCCTAATCCGAATCGAGTGCCAGCCGTTTGAAGAAGAAAAATCGAGTATATCATCTCCATCCTTCCAACAAAACTGATCCTCTTTAGTTGGGTCCAAGCAAACCTGATCCAATTGATTCAACACTGGAAACAAATCCCTCCAAGCCGAGGGCCAAGCCCAAGTACCTTGATTATGTATATCCGCAATCGTAGCATGATGTCCAAAACCCGCATTCGAAATTGTCCTAGGAGATAGAAAATTAGATAATGGACCAAGATGACTCCAGTTATCATTCCAAGCCGACGTATTAGTCCCATCACCCAATCTAGACCACACATGATTCCTGATACTAGGCCGCAACTGAAGAAGCTTTCTCCAGCTCCAGCTACAATTCGTACCTTCCTTACATACCCAGAAACTGCGGCCTTTTAACCTGTAGGCGTGAATCCAGCGAACCTATAAGGACTCCCTCTTGTTTAGAATGCTCGAAATACGTGTCACCATAAGAGCTTTATTCGAATCTCCAAGCAGCCTAATACCCAGGCCCCCCTCATACTTAGGTACACAGACAGAGTTCCATGAGACTTTAGTTTTTCCTCTATGAAAGTTACCCTTCTGCGCCCAAAGGAAATTCCGTAATTTGGCTTCAAGATCCTTAATAATTTGTGCTGGCAAAATAAAAACAGCGGA